>JBBUKS010499687.1:0-14426 GCA_038050645.1 Hedychium gardnerianum | reverse complement strand
ATTTGGTTTGTTTAAAAGAATAATAACGTGGCATATTAATGGATAAATGATTAAAATAATAAAAGCTTATTTTTTTTGAATTATTTATTTAATTAATACGAAATATATTACAATTGTTAAAATCAAATTTCAAACTCTCATGTACAAATGTAATAGTCATTAATCCTACTTGAGAATGATTAGACAAATGAATCACTAGTGAGTTGTATTGAAGATGACGTAATCCTTATGATTAGGAGGAAAGTGAGATTGTTGAAGATGCCTGTGGAGCTGGAGGAGGGTAGCTAAGCGCTGCAAACATGATTGAATCGTCTGGAGAACTTGCGAGGAGTCAAAAAACGAAGGAGGATGGTTAGAATAAAGTCTGGGTTGCCTCAACTTTCTACTCCGATCAGATCTCTGGAGATAGAAAATATGAAAAAGATGAACAATAATAGATTAATGAAATATGAGTGTGTAGCCCTTTGAGAGAGTATTCAGCATATCTTAGCCCGCAGGGGGCGAAACTTTTATAGGAATAGTTCTGACAGGATGTCATATCCGTGGTAAGGGATATATCACGTCATGGATGTTAAAGGGTCATGTCATCCACGTTTTATGACAGAAGATCGTGGGAGAATCACGCTATGTCATTCAAGTTGTTCCACGTGTTCTGGCAACCCAAGTATTCTGACAACCCACATGGGTGGCTCACGTGCTGCTAGTCGGTTGAGATGAGCTGTCAGTTGGTGGCGGCAAGCTATCGGTCGGTCGGAGGGGGCTGTAGTCGGCTAGAGGAGGGCTATCGGTCAGCTTGGTCGGAATGAACGACAGTTTGGCTTAGATGGGATGAGCGGCGACTCGGCTCAATTGGGATGAGTGGCGGCTCAGCTAGGCTGGGATGAGCGACGGTTCAACTCGGCTGGGATGAGCGACAATTCAGCTCGACTGGGATGAGTGGCGGTTCATCTCGGTTGGGATGAGCGACGGTTCAACTCGGCTGGGATGTGCGACAATGATCCTATGGATCCATCTTACCTCCATCTTAGCAAGGTTATTGACCTCCTTGGTATACATGGAGGCTTTTTATACTCCACGTATCACAAGCTCCCCCTCAAGTTGTGTTAGAGATATAATATTATCTACTTTAGGCCTATACTCTCATAATTTTATTTTTGGGCTTAACCTAAAAAGTTTCATATCAATAGAAATATCTTTCTTTTATAAGCCCATGATTTTTTCCATTTGTTTTCATGATCCTCACCTCAAACGAAGGACCACAGAGCCCCTCGTCCGATCCTTGACTCACCAAGTTTTTCTGCCCCTTGGTCCACATGACCTACTAGGACTTCCTTACCTAGCCACAACTAGGACTTCATGTCTGGTGTCTGGTCCTATTGATCCGGATACATGAGCCCCTACTTCCTTTCTTCAAGGTTAATACTCTACTCACATGGTTTGATTAGACCATAGCTCTTGTGCACAGTCGATGATTATACCTTCTAGCAGTTCAGACTCTGATACCAATTGTTATGACCGAAAGAATTTAGATGTCTCCACAATGATATGATATTTTTTACTTTGGGCCTAAGCTCTTATGATTTTATTTTTGGGCTTTACCCAAAAGACTTTATACCAATGGAGATATCTTTCCTTTATAAGCCCATGATCCCCTATGTGTTTTAAATATGAGATTTTATTTATAACCTTTGCAACACCAACAATATGAAGCCAATCGGATGCCATTTTGAATTTGACTTTGATTTTTTCGATTGACTTTTTGCCAATTTGCTTCATTGAGAGTGTCCTTTGATTTTGTCGATCGACCATTTGGAGATATCGGTCGAGGGGCCACTTGGAGATATCGACCAAGAGGTCATTTGGAAAATCCGACCGAGAGGCCATTCGGAGATACTGATCGAGCGGTCATTCGGAGATACCGATCGAGCGGTCATTCGGAGATACCAACCGAGAGGTCATTTTGAAAAATCTAGTCGAGAGGCCATTTGAAAATACCGACCGAGCGATCATTCGGAAAATTCGGCCAAGAAGCAATTTAGAAAACCCAATCGAGAGGCCATTTGAAACATTTGACGTCGAGCTGCTGATTAGATTTAATTGCTTGGATTTTATCAAATGGAATGTGTTTTTCTCCTTTTAAAGCCAGTCGAGTGGGGAGAGAGATTGGATGGTCGATTGAATCTCAAACGAAGCTGCCATTGATTGAATTTTCCAATTTGAAGCTTGATTGAAGTCGACCGAATCTGATTGGAATTTCCATGGGGAATCGCCAAGTTGATTGCCGATCAGGTTTTGAGCGCCGATTGAATTTGAAGATGCTGATTAAATTTTCCATTTGGTAGTGAGCTACTGATAGGCTAAGTAGAGAACAATTTTTTTAATTGGAGGTTGTCGCTTAGATTTTCTCCTTTGATTTTTGATTGGAATTTTCCCATTTGACTTTTTACTTAAAGGGGGCTGCTGATCGACATTTTAGGGTTTAGGGTTTAGAATTTATCTCATATGAATTTAATTAGCATTTGTGGATCGACGATTGGAGATCGCTTGGAATTTGAGTGGATGGCCGATCGTCAATTTAATGGGGCAAATGTTTGACTGAAATTATCGACTGAGGAGTCGATTTGGAGAGACCGGTCGAGAGATCGATAATGGAGAATCCAACTAAGTCAATAATGGAGATACTGGCCGAGAGGTCATTTGGAGAATTTAACTGAAGAGTCATTTGGAGAGACAGGCCAAGCGGTCATATGGAGAATTTGGCTTAGGAGCCATTTGGAGAGTTTGGTTGAAGAGCCATTTGGAGAATTTGGCTTAGGAGCCATTTGGAGAGTTTGGCTGAAGAGCCATTTGGAGAGACAAGCTGAGTGGTCATTTAGAGAATTTGGCTGAGAAGAGCCATTTGGAGAGACCGGTCGAGCGATCATTTGGAGAATTTGGTTGAGGAGTCATTTGGAGAGTTTGGCTGAATGGCCATTTGGAGAGATAGGCCGAGCGGTCATTCGAAAAATTTGGCTGAAGAGTCATTTGGAGAGACCGCTCGAGCGGCCATTCATAGAATTTGGCTGAGGAGCCATTTGGAGAGTTTGACTGAAGAGACATTTGGAGAGATGGGTCGAGCGGTTATTCAAAGAATTTGGCTGAAGAGCCATTTGGAGAACCCACTCGGGGCCGTTGCAGAATCCGCACGAGGGCCATTGGAGAACCCGTAGAGCCATTTGGAGAACTCACTTGGGGCCATTGGAGAACTCGCACAAGGGCCATTGGAGAACCCGTACGGGGGCCGTTAGAGAATCGACTAAGAAGTTGTTGGAGATCTGTCTCAGGGGATTTTTTAAAGAATCAACTGAGAAGTCGTTGGATATCCTGTTCGGGGGATTTTTTAAAGAACCAACTGAGAAGTTGTTGGAGATCTCGCTCGGGAGATTGTTTGGAGAACTGACTGGGAAGTCATTGGTTGGACGTCGTTGATTCGAGATCAGGGGGATTGTTTGGAGAACCGACTGAGCAATCGTTGGTCGATGGACGCTGCTGATCCAAGATCAGGGAGATTAGGTCCTAAAATGAACAATTGTCGATGGAGATTTCGATCGGACGGGCTTTTTTGGAAGTCTCCGATCGTTCGATCATTGGAGAACCCGACTGGATGGTCGTACGAAACCGACTAAAAAGTCATTTGTCGATGGATGCTATTGATCCGAGATCAAGAGGGATTATATCCTGAAAAGAATAATTGTCGATGGAGATTCCGATCGAACAACCTTTTTTGGGAGTCTCCAATCGTTTGATCATTGGAGAACCCGATCGGACGGTCGTACAAAATTGATCAAACGAGTGTACAAAATCGATCAGACGATTGTACGAAATCGATCGGATGGTCGTACGAAATCGACTGAAAAGTCATTTGTTGATGGATGTCATTGATCCAAGATCGGGGGGATTAGGTCTTAAAAATGATAATTGCCGATGGAGATTCCGATCGGGTAACTTTTTTTGGGAGTCTCCGATCATTCAATGATTGGAGAACTCGATCGGACGGTCGTACGAGACCGACTGAAAAGTCGTTTGTTGATATATGTCGTTGATCCAAGATAAGGGGGGATTAGGTCCTGAAAAGGATAATTGCCGATAGAGATTCGAACTGGACGACCTTTTTTGGGAGTCTATGATAATTTGATCATTGGAGAATCCGACTGGACAATCGTACAAAATCGATTGAAAAGTCGTTTGTCGATGGATGCCGCTGATTCGAGATCAGGGGGAGATTGCCAATGTGGTGGTCGGTGGAGGTTCGATGAAGTTAAACTTCCTGTTTGATATATAGAGAGAGATATTCTGAATTTCAATTATAAAATCAAAGTTCAAACTTATCTGTCGAGATGACTTCAGCAGATAATCTCAAGTTGTCAAATAGAGACGGATGAGCTGTTTGGGATGGCTGAGCTGCCGAATATGGCCGATCGACAGAGTTACAAATTGGATAGTCGATTGGTAGAGTTGCTCATTGAATTGTTGGTCGGAGTTGTCTTCCGAATGACTCATTTTATTAATTGAATTGCCTCTAGAGTTTTGCCCATTGAGCATCCGATCGAATTTTGTTTTGCCACCTATAGCTTTCTTTGGCCAAAGTTGAGTTTGATTGGACTTTTCCAGTTGAAGGAGTGTCGATCGGCCAAATTTAATTAAAGGAGTGCCAAAGTCAATGGTCAAATTTGATTGGACTTTTTCATGCAATTTGAATGTTATTGTCTGTGGGGATGCCAATTGGTTATCCATTTGAAATTGCCAATTTTTATTGGACTTTGATTGCTCGGGGGCTTTGGCATATAGAGGATTTGGAATTTGACCAAATTAAATATGCCAAGGCTGAATGAACTGTATCACATTGCTATTGTTAATTTGCTTTTAACGACAGCCGATCGGATTTTACAGAAATTGATTGGAATTGGCCCATCACATCTATCGATTAGACTTTACTTGGCGATGCCAATTAGTGAACTTTTGCTTTTGCTCCTTAGGGATTACGTTTCTCGAAGTTTAGATAATTTATTTCTACAGACGATACTAATTTGATTTTGCTCGAGAACAACTAGACGGACGAGCCACCGGTAAGTTATGTTGGAGATGATGGAATCCATATGACCAGGAGGAAAGTGAGACTGTCGGAGATGCCTATGGAGCTGGAGGAGGGTAGTCGGGCGCTGCAAATATGGCTGGATCGTTTGGAGAGCCTGCGAGGGGAGCAAAGGAGGGTGGTTAGAATGGAGTTTGAGTTGCCCCGGCCTTCCACTCCGACATTTAAGTTAGATATCCGAAGATAGAAAATGTGAAGAAGATGAACAGTAGATTAATGAAATATGAGTGTGCAGCCCTCCAAGAGAGTATTCAGCATACCTTAACTTGTAGGGACAGAGCTTTTATAGGAATACTTTTGACAGGATATTATATTCGTGGTAAGGGACTTGTCATGTCATGGATGTCAAAGGGTCATGTCCATCCATGTTTTATAACAGAAAAATCATGAGAAGATCACGCTATGTCATCCAAGTTGTTCCACGTGTCCAGACAACCACATGGGTGACCCACGTGCTGCTAGTCAGTCGGGATGAGTTGTCGGTCGACGACAATAGGCTGCCAGTCGGTCGGAGAGGGCTGTCGGTCGCTCACTGATCGACCGAAGGAGGGTTGTCGGTCGACTAGAGGAGGGTTGTCAGTCGGCTTGGTCGGAATGAGCAGTGGTTCAGTTTGAATGGGATGAGCGGTTGTTCGGTTCGACTGCGATGAGCGGCGACTTGACTCGACCGGGATGAGCGGTGGCTTGGCTCGACTGGGATGAGCGACAGCTCAGCTTGGCTGGGATGAGCGGCGACTCGACTGGGATGAGCGATGGTTCAACTCTACTGGGATGAGCCATAATTCGGCTCAGTTGGGATGAGCGACGACTTAACTGGGCTCGACTAGAATGAGCGGCTATGATCCTATAAATCCAACTTATTTTAACCTCCATCTCAATAAACTTATTATCCTCCTTAATATATAAGGAAACTTCTCATACTCCCCCTATCAATCATATTTGAATTAGACCGCAAAAGATTACTTAAATTAGCCTAAAATACCACCCGTACTAGATTCCCACGATCTTATAAAGTCAACTCGATCGTGCATGCTAATCCGCGACACAAATCTCTACGAGATGCTGCAGTTCTCTTGGTCAGCACTGTGCACGTTGTACTGGTATGGATGATAGTACGGTTGCACGGGGATTTGGTATGCATAATTATAGCTCATCGGCGGCGGCGATCAAGCGATCTCATCGTCCTTCGAGTTGTCGCCAACGCCGAGGAGCTCGATGTGGCCCATCTTCCTCCGCAGGACGATAGTCAGCGCCACCGAGTCGATCCCCTCCCCCACGATGGTCAGTCGGTCTCTGTCCTGCGACCCCGACAACGCCTGCTGGAACCACGATTAATCAGATCAGCACTTAACGACTGCGAAACTAGTGATTAATGAATTAATTACCGGGCAATTCTGAGGCCATCCGTAGAGCTTTGGATCGCTTCTTCGCATCCAACGGTGGTAACCTCATCACCATCCCTACAACAACAACAAAAAACTATTTAAACTCACAATGAAAATAATTAATTCTGAACAAATTATCAACTCACATTGACCATTAACCATTTTGGAAGAATACAAAGAACGAGAAAACAATTACTTTCTTATTGATAATTATCTTAGACTAATAAATTTATTTATAAATTGTTAAAATAATATATGAAAAATATAATAATAAATATGGTAAGATTATAAAGATTGAATCGCGCAAGATGCTGACATTGTCCATTTGCCACATCTGAGAGATATTAGGGAAGAAATTAATCTTTTGAAGATTCAGAGAATTTTGATCTTGAGATTGATGCATAGTGATTCAATTATGATCCAATTCGACGTTGGTTAGGTCGAACCATGTAGTAATTATCATACATGTGAGTCGACCAGATCGAAGAGCTTGGTTAGGTCGACGGAGTCGACTAGAAATTGTAGATTTCCAGTTATGATTGTGGTTTGAGTTTGAGGATCGAGAAGGGGGGAGGAGATGGCGGGGCTGTTGGCGTGGGCGGCGGACGTGGTGGGAGGGAGCGGGCAGGGGGACGGCGGAGTGGAGGCGGGGATCCCTGTGGTGTTCACCGCGGAGCAGCAGGGGTATGCCGCGGAGCTTGACGCCAAGGCGGCGGCGCTGAGGCGGTCGATCCAGGACCTGCGGCTCAGAATTCCTCCCGCGCACATCTCCCAGCGCCTCCCGGATCTCCATGCCCACTCCCTCGCTTCCGACGCTGCCCTCACCCTCCAATTGAACGCCCACTCCACCACTCGAGAACAGGTCTCTTCTTCTTCTTCTTCCGTTGCATAGACACATTTTGATCCACCTGTTTGCGTACACCAATCTCTGTGATCGTACCAGATAATCCTGATACAATAGTTACCAAACTATTCCCTTTTTCTTTCCTATTTAATTCTTTGTTTGAAATGGTATATTTTTCTAAATCTGTAGGAAGATGTGGAGACAGATCCTGCACATTTATACTTGTTGCTATAGCTGATCTTATCGTTTTGAAATGATCAGTCTTCTGATTGTTGTTTCCCTCTTCGAATCATTCTTTTGCACAATCTCTAGGCACAACATCGGGAGATGACCCTTCAGGAAGAAAATGATGCGTATGAAAAGGCAATATCTAATTGCCAAAAGAAGATCCAGGATAAATTGCAGGAAACTAGCCGTCTACAAAGTAAACTGAAGGTTGGGGATTGTAACCTTTATTTTCTTTATTCTTCATGCAGTGTTCTTCCATACTTTTCTGTAAACACAGTTCTTATTTCTGTGATATTGAAGTAGTAGCTAGAGTATGCACAATTCATGGTTATACTGTTTATCTTCCTTCATCCTTTTTCGTAGGTCTCATTCTTGACCAAATTATTTGGGATGTGTATGTACTTTAAAATCGCATTCAGTGAACAAAAACAGTTCTAATCTCTAATGATAGACAATACTAGATGTGTCTTTAAAGACTTCCCAAGAACGATCTGATTCTGCAGTGCTTAGCTATCGAACTAGTTGGAAGCTATAGAATGTGTTATTGCTTTCAAACTAGCACATTTATACTACATTTCAATTAATTTCTTCTTTGTTTTACTACATCTTGTTTGTTGTATATTAATTGGATTCATGTCTGCAATATCCATGTCGAAGATTGTTGACTTATGGGAATGTGGAAGATTTGTTTACACAATCAATATTAGACTCGACCCGATAACATGATCCTTCCTGAAACATTCAGACATCCATGTGATTATGTGGTTATGTTGTGGAGAGCCCGTGAAGCAATGGTGTTAACTCATACTTTAACAGGAAATGGAGTTAGTAGAGCAGGATCTGAAAGCTGAGATGGAAAAAACATTAGTTTCCAAGGATAAGAACCAACATGATACCTTGTCAGCTGATTCCATTAGCCAAGAAAAGTTTCAGCTTGAAAAAGAATCACCAGAAAACTATAAGCTAAATGACCTAGAGGAGAAGAAAAGGGAGTTGGTAAGTTTCAGTAATCTTTTGATAGATCCGAAATGATATAATTACAGATTATTTTATACTATTTACTTTTTCTGGAAGGCTTCAATGGAAGTGATAGTCCAGAGACTGGAGAGTGAATGGGCACTCGTTCAGCAAGAATCTTCGAAGAAGCCTACTTCAGGTACTTTCAGTCACAAGAATCCTAAAGAATGTTCTGAGATATTTGTCTTTTTCAATTTTTCTAATTCTTTGCCTCTAAGCTAATTATTGGGAAACATTGTTCTGGTATATTCATGATTAGATTTTCTGGTATCATAAACATTTGTGTTGAAATCAGCCTTGAAGGATGTGATTTCTTTTGGACTGCAAGGAAGAGTAAGGTTAACTTTGAAATATAATGAAAGTAACCAGTATCGTATCTTTTATGATTTTTAAGTTTGATAATGCTAATGACTAAAGTTTGTAAAGGCTTTTTGCAGATTCTATTATTCTATTCAACAAAGCAAGATGAACCTCCTAAATACAAATTTGAAAATTTAATTTTAACCAAAATATGAATTCTGAGTTTGCCACTGCTCACATTAGACATTCTTGATTTGATATATGAGCCAAGCTAAGTTTTCTTGTATTAGATTTACTGCCTATAGCTTAAAACTATGTTCAAGTGTGGAGAGCTTCATATTTGATTTTCCACTTGCATAGCTGTCCTCCGACTTGATTTCCGTTACATGCCTTTTGTCTCATATTACAGTCCAGGAAGAAACTATATATTGTAAAATGCCTCAACTCTGGAGAAAAAAAGGATATTCAATATTTTAGCCAGTAACTGCATGATATTTGATTTTGCATATTTCCATGTTATTGGCTTTTCTCTTGATTCTTGATCCTTCTTGGGTCAGAGTAATCGAATATATATATCTAAAGATGATTCTTTTGTCTGCAGCTCAAAGAGAGAAGGTACTGGAGAAGCAACTCCACAGCATAATCGAACAATTGACTTCGAAGCAGGTTCGTCCTAGCTTCTAGCGCACTAGAAACATTCTTTGATCATTGTACCATTACCTTTTTCTCATCCCTTCTGTCGTAGGTTCAAGCAGAAGGATTATTAACTGAGATACAAACTAAAGAGAAAGAGCTGGAGAGATTGAATTCACTGAAGAGGAAGATAGATAATGAAAATGCAGATTTCAATACAAGGAACCGCTTCGGAAAGAACTTGTTAGGTTCTGAACCTACAATGGACTATCCATTTGAGTCTCATAGAAGGCCACGAACCGAAAGCCAGCAAAAGTTCATGATTCTTAGATCTGCTTTTATTTTGTACATATTGGCCCTTCAAATCATCGTCTTTATTAAGATTGCATCATGAATTACCTCGATCAGTTGGCCGGAGATGCTTTGTATTTTGCTTGTGTTAGATACTCCATCAGATATTGTCATGACCACATCAATGCACTCAGATATCTCACATCTTTTATCTTACTATTACACCTAAAAATGCAATTTCATCAAGTTTTATTCTCATATTTCTTTCTGCCCTTTACAAGTCTTATAATAAACAGAAGGCCTGAATTAGAGTACTCTATTGGTTTTATCCCCGGGACTCCATGAGGATATGGAAATGCCTTTACAATGTACAGCCTCATGGCATAGTCAGTATTAATGTGATTTTTTTTTAAAAAAAAATTAGAGGTGTTATCAGGATCATAAATTTATTAAAAGATGTAAAGATTAAAGAGATTGACCCAAACATCGTCAAGAAAAATTCAAATCTTCTAAGGAATTGCAAGAAACAAAAGAAACCTTCTACAACTAATATTGACATCCTTGTTTGCACTGGAAACAAAATTATTTCCATCGAGGAAATGCTTTGGTTCAATTTTATGCACCCTTGGTGCATTTCTGGGTGATTTCTCTCTAAATTTCCGTTACCTGAGTTGTCCTCAACCTTGAGTAGCGAAACCGTTCACGTAGTAGACATAGACGACGCAACTTCAGTTCTACTGATCCAATCCGACCAAAACTCTGATTGCTCTTGTCTACAAATGGACCAGAACCAACTCCCTCGCAAACTTCACCCTGAATTTTTGAACCTGTTGGTGACCTTCAGCCAGAGAAAATAAACAATAATCAGGGTTAGCAAAGGACAATGCTAGTTTCATTGCTCACGAAATCAATAACCATGAAAAAGAATATGACTTCTAGAGCCTCACATTCGCTGTCGGTCCGGTTCAGCTTTAGCATTACTTGATTTCCTCTTGTTTGATCCTTGATTGAGAGAAAGATGTCTCATAAAATGCAGCTGCATCAAAAGGAAAGGAAAAAATTAGCACTGTAAGGCAAAACCAACAAAGTTTACATAAGAATGAATTTTTAAGGTTCCATAGGCAGCAAAGGGGCAAGAATATAATACACAAGAGCTAGACTCACAAGAGGAACGAGTCGATATTGAGTAAGGGCTGATTACTAAGGGATGCATCTTCACAAAAATGATATCATTCCGATACAATCTGTGTCTACCATTGGCAGGGTAGGAAGCACAAGAGGAAGGGGAGAGAAAGTAACACAAAAAGTATATCAATGATATATGATCAATATGTATTTTGTGATTCTTTCCCTGTGCTTCCTTCCCCCTCCCATCTTCTCCTAGATAAAACCAAGCCTAATATGGTCTATTTATAGGGTAGTTTTTGCATAGTCGATGGTTGTGATTACTAAATAGCTTTCATATGAAATGGTAGTCTTCTCACACAAATACAGTTTCAGGTCTTTTAAAAGAAAAATGAATCATGAAAGTCAAGAAGATCACTCAGAAACATTTCTATTTCAGCCAAGAATTTAGAGCTTGCATTTAATGATTCCAAGATAGTCAGCATCAATCTTTAGAGGAGCAATGAGAAATTAATGCTCTGAATCCACAGAGTACAAATCCAATAGTGAAGAAGCAGAGGTTGAAGTGTTTGTCCATGAAAATGATGATTTGCAGTATTGAAGAGATTATGTAAAATGAGAGAATGTTGTCATCAGGAACTGAACAACCATGAAGAGCATGAGACTTGCAGTAACAATGAACAAGCATTCGTAATAGTTGTTTCTGACGACCAGAAAAATGCATTTACTGATGAAGGAAAGCGAGAACAGGTTTCAGTGATGACCTGATCTCCATCGTTGATTCGGAAGGTCTTCAAACAGGCCTTGTCATCAGTTAGCTTGTGTTCTTTGTAGCATAAGCAAAAATGACCCCAAACATGAGACCTGCCATTGGGAGTGGATTAAGCGAACCCTAAAAAAAAACAATACAAAACCTAGTTCTGAAAACGCAGCACTCGCGAGCAATAGTAAACCAGAGCATTAAAGAACCATCTTGGTGGTAATTTGCTGAAAGAACCCTAGTTTTGAAAAAGGAGATGAACTGATTCCATTTACCAAGAAATAGAGCCTTTCCCATCCTCGGGGTCGCGCAACTCACTAAAGAGATCCTCCACCGCATCCTTGAGATCCCTAACCGACGCCGTCCTCGCGACTCGCACATCTGCCCACAATGCATGCGCAAACAGACAAATCGTCGACAAATCCGAAAGAAAAAGGGGAGGAGGGCAGAAAACGGGAGGAAAGGGGAGTACCGAAGGAGGATCCGTCCAGTTTGAGGACGGAGAGGCGGAGGATTCCGTCGGAGGGAAGGCGGAAATAGGACGAACTGCTTCTCCGACGGGATTCGACGCCGGCGTCGGATGAGGGGGAGCGGCCACTGGAAAAGGCGGGCTGCGAGAGGGACCGCAGCAGCTTCACGTAACCCGAGATGTCTCTTGGCATCGCACGGCAATCGCCGATCTTTTCCTTCGCCGGCGACTCGTCTTCTTTGGCAGCGAGCGAACGAGCGAGCGGTGGTTATGTTTTCCGAGGCATTCGCCAGTTCAAAATTTAAATAAATAAATTTTCAGATAAATAAGAAATAAAATTTGAGGGAATGTTCTCCTCTCAAATGACTAAATTGCCCTTACTTCCATGAGAGAAAAAAAACTAAATGTCAATTTGTTTAAATAGTTTGAAATTTTAAACTTTAAATACTCAAAAAATTATTTTAAATATTTTATTTGACACGACAATGTCAACGTACTATTTCTTCCCGTTACAGCCGAGTCATGCCGCGGACACCGCCGCATTCCTCCACCGCCGGCGGCGCCTCCGCCTCTTCCGCAGTTGCCGTCCGATTCCTCCGGAGAAGCAGATCGAGCTATTTCCTTGATTTTTTTTTTCTTTCGGCTAACTTGGTCGATCAAGTTTGGAGTTTGTGCGGATGTGGAGGTCGATAGGATGGCCTCCATTAGGGAACTGAAGGACGCTGTCGAGGATCTCTTCGGACAGTTCTCCGAGGACGAAAGCGACGCCATTCCCTGGTATGTTCGATCGATTGGCTGACTCATCTCCTAGGGTTCCAGGTTCCTTAGTTGTATTGAAGATGGATCTTTTATGCTCTTTGTTTTCCGTATCGTAATTTAGGGCTTTCTGTGTTCCTTTTGGCTATGACAGGCCCCAATTATCCTAGGATGAACACTAAGTTAACGGATGACAATGCTTGTCTACGAACTTTTGGGGATCAATGACGGAGATCAGGTCTGCAATGCAACTGGTTGTCCATTAGTTTGTTCGTATAAACGTTTGCCTCATTGTGGATGTGCACCTCATTCAAGTGCTTCACTACTTGTTCAATTCATAGTTCAATTGAGCATCTTATCACTTCATTGTTTCCCCCTGGATTTGAAGCTACAATTACTCTTGATTAGCACCAACATACAATCTTAAGAAGGGGAAAATGGTAGGGTCCTATTAAGTTTGCTAGGTATTAGTGTTTGCTTATATAAGGAAGAAGCCAATTTTGATTTACTGAACTCCTACATATACTTAAATTCCATCAAACCATGAGAAAATTTTGAAGGAATGTTATATAATTGCTTGATTGAGGTCATTTACTTATTGAAATTTCAGTATTTCTTTGGCAGATTAGTCTATCTGTTGCGCTCACTCAGATATCTCATCATTCTAATCTACCTAATGGAATGATTTTTCAACCTCTCCGCTATGAAATTTTGCCATTGTTCTCAGTTAAATTCTAAAACCATTATTTCATGTGAGGACCTTCATGTCTATCTGTTGTTGTTTCACAAACTATGCAAGACTTCCTTACTTCTTGGTTGCTTTTGAGAAGATGCATCTCTTAGTTATTATGTCTCAATATTCAGTAATTATTAACTGGATTGCTTCTGCAATCGGTTCATCGTATGGGTGTTTATTATATAAGCTGTGCTTGTTTTTCTTTTACCCTTCTTCTTGTGCAGCTCCATTTTCTCAGGCACGTTGCTCCTAATCAAGAATAACAAAGAAAAGGAGAAATAGGAGAACGTCAACGAACCAACACAGGATGTGAGGCTCTACAAACTATATTATCGTTTGCACATATTCTTCATTTCTATTGAATTTGCAAAGCTTTCCACTTCTTTTTTTTTTCCAGACCTGAAATTTTAGCTTTTCCCCCCCCTTGAAGTTCACGAGCTGGTTCGAAAGTGTTGGTGCAATTTGTACTAATAGTCTAATCCTAAGTTTTGATGTGTTTAAAATTAGTTTACTTATTTTGAAAATCATTTTGAAAAGTTATTACAAAATGTGTTTAAAAATATTTTGAAAATATTTTTGAAAATTCTAAAAGTATATTAAAAATGGTTTGAAAATCTTTAGAAATATTTTGAAAACTTACCTTGTTTAAAAAATATATATTTTGAAAATTATATGTTAATTATTCTTTTAATAAACCTTAGACACTTAGATAGATTTTATTGGAGTTAACCAAGGGATATAAAGTTAAGGG
>JBBUKS010499669.1:0-14426 GCA_038050645.1 Hedychium gardnerianum | reverse complement strand
ATTGCAAGAGAAATCTCTAGATATTTTAAATGCAATGGACTCTGTTTCAATAACTAAAACTTTGCTTCATACTTTAAGAGAAAAGATTTTGTTATTCTATTTAGTTATGTGACAGAAGTTTATGCTAAGTATGATATTAAGATACCTCATATGGAAGCTCGTTATAAATCTGCTGCAGGTCGTTCTTGTCAACAAAATGACTAATCATAGTTGAGCACTACTATCGATTTGATATATTTGTTGCTGCAATAGATTTTTAAGTTAAAGAGCTTAATAGTAGATTCAAGGATGAGACAGTCAAACTTCATAAGCTTAATTGTACTTTGAAATCTATAGAAAATTTTAAACTTCTCAATGTCGATCATATTTATCGACTTGCTGAGAAATTCTATCCTCTTGATTTCGATGCACAAGATTTGCACAACTCGAAAATACAATTAGATCACTATAAATTTGATGTTTTTGATATAAAAGATTTCAAATTTTATTAACTATTTCTAAATTATATTAAAAATTAGTTGAAACAAATAAATCAAGAATTTACAATTTGATTGATAGGTGATTTTTTTTCTCATTTATTATAATTTATACATTATAATTATATTATTTACTTATATATTAAATCTAACATATTTATTTAATTAGCAGATTAATTCATCTTATTTTAATTTTTTTCGTTTCTCAACAATAATGGAACAAGTATTTTAGTTACGAAACTTTTTAAAATAGTTCTTTTTAACAAAATAAAAAAAGAATTTTTAATCAATTTTATGATCATCTGAACGTGAATTAATTGAAAAAATTAATAATAATATAATAATTAATAAATTTAATTCTAAAAAAATAGAAGAACACTCCAATAATTTTTTTCTTTTACTTTTGAATATTAAATATTTTTTTCTATAATTTTGAAAATTTAATTTTTACATACTTTTTTATTTATATATTTAAATTTATTTATTTATTTTATTAATTATAATCGACGAAAATTAATTGAAAAAATAATAATAATATAATAATTAATAAATTTAATTCTAAAAAAATAAAAGAACACCAATAATTTTTTTGCTTTTTTACTTTTGAATATATTGAATATTAAATATATTTTTCTATAATTTTGAAAAATTAATTTTTACATACTTTTTTATTTATATTTTTAAATTTATTTATTTTTTTTATTAATTATAATCAACTATCAGTCCCAAATAAATTTAGATCCTAAATGCCCTAACTATGCCCTGTCACACCATTACCAATATTGATCTATATTATAAACAATTAAACATTGAGAAGTAGCAATGACATTTACAATATCAAGCGTAAGTCTATGATGGTATTAAATTGATCTTGGAATCCGAATTACAACATAAACTGCCCAAAACTGAACCGACTGAACAAAAAAAGCTATTTTGAAAGTCTATTTTGAAATTTGAAAGCCATCAGAGCTATTTTGAATCCCAGTAAACAAAATATATTATGGCACATCAATGTCATTTTGCCAATAAAATCCATCAGTGCTACATGTCGCATGTTAATATCGATATAGGGTGCTCCTTAAGCAATCAAAGAAACTTAACACTACTGGGATTCCACTCAGAGCTAGAAGGCTTCCCTCATTGACATAGAATGCCCAGAAATACTAGATAATCTAATATCTAGGCGTAAATTACTCGTTCAAGGATTTCATTAAGTGGCAAACTCATCAAAGATAATCTAGAACTTGAAATCTTTCTTCTTTGATTTTGCTTCCTTTTCTTTGCGTTTCCTCTTATTTGCAGCTTGCTGTAGTTAAGATCAGGAAAAAGTGATCAACTGAATATACAAACAGGTATAAACCACAAAGTAAGCAGCAATAGGCAGGAGCAAACCTCTGCAACCATGTCACTAAAGTCTTCCTTTTGGTTTCGTAGTTTCTCTTCCTCTCGTGCTTCTTCGTACCTGATACGAAAAGAAAAAAAAAATGCTTAGAAAAGATTTGGACAACAATCTACTATAAGAAGCAATTGGTGCATCTTACTTGGCTGCTAAAACATCATCCATGACTTCCAGCTCCTCTGGTTGTATAGTGACATCAACCTTGTCTGATTTCTGACCGCGTAGAAGATCAACCTAAACAAGAGTGTAAAAACCCATTAATCATTTCAGTTCTCAGGGAAAAAAAGAAATGTTGCGGCCAAGATCTATAAACTAAGAAAAGAACCAGAAAAATATTGTTGAAACCTCACCCTTTTGGGAGCTGCTTTATCTTGTGCCCCAAGCACATAACTATTCACAGAAACAGAAATTACATCAGCAATAAACAAATTACACAGATTAAACAATCAATCCCTGAATATGATAAGATTGGCAAGACTAATGTGGAAAACATACGTATGTGTGGTTCCAAGCAAAGTGCCAGGAGTAATTCTTTCTTCCTTCTCTTCAAGAACCTTCAGAGAAAAACCAGCAATGTGAAGAAAAAAAAAGTGTCCACACGAGGAAATGCTACATGAATGGAAACTTGATTACTTGATAAAGTGGTTTCTCGGGCTCCTTGCGCTGTTGTTTCCTTAAATCAATGACATCAGGTGTTTCTACACCAGTGGGAGTGCTGAAAACCAAAAGAATAAGTTTACATAATGAGGACAGATAGAAACATCAAAGATGAGAGAGAACATAAAGCACCTCGAAAGGCTATCAACAGACTGAATGCCAGCCTCCAATTCCTCTTCTTCCATCTCTTCCTCTTCTTCCTCTTCTTCTTCTTCCTCCTCCTCTTCCTCAAGATCTCCCCAGTGTTTACTCCGATCAACTGGCTCTTCCTAAAATTGAAAAAAAATAACAGTAAATGATAGGCATGCACATGATATTAAGATGGAAAATCTTGATATTCTAGCTTCATTAACAGTCAATGAGATTGCCCATCAAGCCACTTTCATATTTTATGGAAGAAATAGGCCACCTCATAGATGAGTTGATCCTGCTGTTGTACCCCAAAAACATCACCATACAGTGGTCGTCCATGCTGTCCAAGAAAAAGAGAAGATAGATTATGACCATAAGGAATGAATTTAAAAAGGCAATATCATTATAAAACACTGAAGTAGAGCAAACAACACTAATGATCAACTAGAAGATCTTACTTCATCAACAGGAGGTTTACCCCAACCTCCAGGATGATAACCAAAGCTGGCTCCAGGAGGGATGGGAGCATTTAAACCAGGTATCTTTAACTGGGGGTAGGATGGAGGAGGGCCATACCTCTGTAGAAAACTAGTAGCCATTAGTTTCCTTGAAGTAAAATTCATAAAAGAATTATGAGGTTAATAATCCATGCAAATGACCTGCATATTAATAAGCCATGGAGGTGGTGCGCCATCAGGCATCCCAAGAGATTCTTTAAGTTCCTTTGACAACATACCTGGCTTCATTTCCCTAAGCTTAACCTGCAATAACATAAAATTGAATTATGATACAACCAAGAAGACAACACTGAGTTAAATCTTCACAAACAACAACAACAATCAAGACTTATCCCCCTAGGTGGGTCGGCTATATGAATCCTTTTATATCATTGAGCTATATCTCCTACTATATCATCATTTATATTTAAATAAATTTTATCTTATTTTATTGTTGCTAACCAAGTCTTCTTTGGTCTTCTTCTTCCATGTTTGATGTGTATATTTGTCATAGTTTCACATCGCCTAACTGAAGCATCTATTGGTCGTCCACATACATGTCCGTACCATCTTAAACGTGTCTCCCGGAATTTTTCCTCAATATGTGCAACCACGACTTTCTCTCTAATATTTTCATTTCTTATCTTGTCCATCCTCGTATGTCCGCATATCCACCTTAACATCCTCATCTCTACAACTCTCATCTTCTACTCATGTGTTTAGTCATAGTCCAACATTCAACTCCATATAATATAGCAAATCTAACCGTCATTTTGTAAAACTTTTCTTTTAATCTTAGAAGTGCTTAACATCACAAAGAACATCTAACGCTATCTTCCATTTCAACCATCCTGCTTGTATTCTATGTAAGACATCTCTTAATCCCTCTATTCTTTTGCAAAAATGACAACTCATCATCTCTTATATTAACAATTGTCTCATTATGTCTAATATTACTAATTTTAACATTTTCACAAAGATGCAACAAAATTATAAAGAATTTATAAACCAAACACAAGATTTCAAGAGTTATCATAATCTTAATCTACCATTTAGGAATTTCATATATCAAAAAAAAAATGTACTTTGATTACATACTATAGCAGCTCCTAGTGTGTGGATTTGCTATCTTATTGACTAAAACAGTACACAGCAATGACATGCCATCAATATTTTAGTGATCAGAAAATATATACTTGCATCCTTTCAACATGTTGAAAGTAAAATAATATTCTAGCATGAAAAATAGAAAACAAAAACAAGCACAAGATTAAAAAAAAGCATGGTATGTACCTTATGAAGGGTTAGGCATGGAGGTCCAGTTTACCATGCTAGGTTATTAACTTAATCCATGAATTTCTCAAATGTCAACAACCACAAGTGTGTTAATTATCTACTTTCAAAGATGTCCCCACGGGATGGACTAATGGCTAGTGCATGTGGTGTTGCCACCATGAGATCTAAGGAACAAATTCTGACTAGTAGTCAAGTTTCTGTCCTCCCCCATGCACTGGTCACTGTTCGGGCTAGCTAAACTAGTCCCCGTGATTTACCTCCTCCGTGTTATTCCTAGGACGGGCTGGCGAGAGCGTTGGGGGCGAGCGTTTCGCCTTTTGCCACCATTATCTACTTTCAAAGATGATAAGCCCGGAGTCAATTCCTAGTGGGTGCGAAATATCCACTGATTATCTCACCCCCCTTGCATGCGTTACTGTTGTTGGGTGAAACCCCCCGTGATTTACTCTTCCAGGAAGTGTGGGGCCGCCTTAGAGGAGCCGTCAAGATGACGGTTTCATCTTTTTGCCACAAATTATCTACTTTCAAAGATATTTGAGTTCTTTAAAAAAACAAGCAAAAGGATTAACAAATGTAAGAAGCATTTCAATAGACGTAAAATCTCAAAAATAGATGCATAGAAACATATATATGATAAAAAAAAAAAAACTTAACAATAACATGTTCATGCACAAGTATTGTACCTCAAATTCTTTCCCTTCATAATATAGATCTCCATGGGTTGTCAACTTTGGTTTAGTTTGGTACTTGAAAAATGCATCATGCAGGACCTGAAAACCAAAATAGAAGTCGAATTTTTAAATGGTAACTAGTTGACTCTTTCAACCATTGAGGTACAAGTATCAAGATACATCATCAGCTTGGATCAAGGGGATCTAAGAGTTCAACATTGCATAATTTTGCCAATTTTGTGTAATGCTGATACAGGTATGTGGTAAACAAAGAGTTGGGTAGCTAAAGTAGAAAAACAGAGCAATGGAATGTGGACGTCAAAAGTTTATCATAATGAATCTATATCTAACCTGATAATCTATATCCATCTTCCCCATCTTTGGTTGCATGCGTTCACGCTGTTTTTGTTTCAGCTTCTTGCTATCCTCTTTCTCAACATATGCCTACAAAAATGAATTAAAAAAATTAAGACCAAAAGGCAATAAAAGATCTGATAGTTTCATATATCTTCCATTCATAATTTGAAAAAAGATAAAACATAATCCGATCCACCAACAATCAATTCTCTATTTCCAAACTGATTGACTATACGAAAGACCAAAAACAAAGCAATCTCCAATATGAATCAACTAAATAGTTTCTTAGTACCTGTCTTATCTTCTCAATGCCAGTCGCAGCAATGAAGTCAGGGAGTTGAAATGGCTGTTTCTCAATACCTCGCTTACCCTATCAATTACCACAAGACACATAAAATCCAAATACATGAAAATATACAAATCATAAAATAACTGCAATATATTCTATAGACAAAATGCAATTGAAATCTGTGGGAGGTTCCACATCTCAAAAATATCTGCAATAACAAAAATAACATAATTCAGTTCAAATCTGATGCATAAACATTTTGACAAGTAACACAATATGCATGTTTCATATGTGATATTAAGGTATAAGCAAGTTAACATCACCAATTTTATAAACCTTGGATTCTAGTCTAGTACTTATCCTACTTAGTACTGAAGGCATCACATGCATCTACCTAGACATGATCATCCTATCATTTTGCTAAAAGAGAAAGCCCTCAAAGGCCCTATGGCAGTTACCATGATGTCCAGGCTCAGTCATTGTTACAGCTGGTTCCTGCAAGAATTATGTACAAGCATAAGAGGGGTGTCTTATCGACTCCATTTTCCCCACCCCTCATGCAGAAATTTGCATATAGACCCTCCTCCAAAATAAGCAGCATTGATAATCTAGCTTATGTGAAAGAGTGACTAACCTGAAGGAATTTCCTTTTTTGACACCAATGCCGTGGAACTGGCACAGTATTACGATATGACTTAAGAAAAACAAGCAACTTTGGATCTGCTGCTGTTGCATCCCAGACCTTGAAAAAGACGAAATAGAAACATTAAAAGATTCTCAAGCAAACAAAAAAATCCAAACAAAGGTGAATTAAACTGTACAAATCGTACTCCAGCAAGTATAATAAGCAAAGGTATCTGCAGAAATATGAATCAGATAACTAAATAAAATAAGATGAGAAAACTAAAAGAGGTCCATGCTTACAATTGTCATGTAAGAGTCCATAAAACATGAATCCTCAACTGTACTCAAATATATTTGTACAATAATACAAAGTCCTACAGTAACTCGTGAAGCATCATAGTTGAACAAAAAACCACCTTCATTTGTATATAATAAAACAAGAACCACATTAGTAAACTCTCAGTAGTTGAAAACATTTTTCACTGGAATAAATTGTTTTCTGTTGTGGAAATATAAGAAGGGAACCATAATTTCAAGGATTCTAACAGTTAAATAAGATACACACAAACCCCAATA
Source organism: Hedychium gardnerianum (assembly GCA_038050645.1). Classification (NCBI taxonomy): domain Eukaryota; kingdom Viridiplantae; phylum Streptophyta; class Magnoliopsida; order Zingiberales; family Zingiberaceae; genus Hedychium; species Hedychium gardnerianum. The sequence continues at coordinate 7,452 of JBBUKS010499669.1, read as the reverse complement.
CTCAATATGATTAATCGGATAAGTATCTGATCCTTATGTTCCAAAGCATAGGAGTGCAGAAGCAAAAATAAAGGTGGAAAACTTCTTAGGAGATACCATAATGCCTTAAATTCTGACAATGAAGCAACACACATCTTAAACCTGCTATCCTGTTAATATTATAAAGGCATTTAACAATTAACCTCAATAGGCAATATGATTAATCACATGACAAGTACTCTGTTCCTTGTGTTCCAAGCATGGGAATGCACAAGAAAACATAAATGAGAAAAGCCTCTTAGAAGCTACCATGAATCGTAATGCCTCTAATTCTGACAAGAGGTAACACAAATCTTAACCGTGCAATCTTGTTAATATTAACTAACTTTTTTCAACAACTTGTTTTACTCACTAACTTGTAAGAAGCTCTGTTTTTTTTCCTCTGACAAATACTAATAAAAAATTTAAAACAATAATAAACTCACGGTGACTAATGAGTAATTAAAAAGTAACTGCAATGTATCCCTTGTTACTGGACATTCCATTACAAGGAAAAAAAAAGCCATTAAGGAAGCTGGTGTCGACTTGATCTAATAATAACATTATTGATTTCCTCCTGATTCGAAGGTTCTCCACCATCATTCTCTTTAGAGATAGTAGAATTGAAGATAATATCATTAAATGTTAGCTATTGTGACTAAAGACTATTATTGGCTAAAAGAATCACAAGACTCCAGTGATGTTCTCATTGGCAAATAATATATCAATAATAGGATTTATAGTAAGTTTCAATTATCTTCTCAGATCTCAATATTTATTGTAATATATGGATAACACAAAAATAAGAACCCTGAACTTAATAATGCTTTCTTAATCCTAATCTGGAAGCTATTGTTTTATTCCATTAAATTTAGAAAGGTATATGAAATATTATACACAAAGTGCATAGGGTATATAAAGATAGAAATACATGATACAAGAAATTTCAAGCAAACTAGATAACTCAAGGCAATGGTATTTTGCATTATCACAGACAAGCACACTAATCTAAGCATACCTCAACTACATCTGGCCTTGAGCAAATTTGTTTTATTTCTGCAATCTTCATTCGCTTTTGAAGCTACAGAAACATGAAACAGAATAAGCACAAGCACACTTTCTCAAAATACAAAACCAATTAGTCAATTCGGACCCTTTTTTTCTTGTTTGATAGTCCTTTCTCCTTCTGATGAGACTCCTGCTCATCCTCTTCTGAATCAGAATCTCCTTTCTTGGCTACTGCATTGCCAGCGGTTTCATCCTTTTTGATATCATCCTGCAAGGATAACAACACCGAGCATATAAAAAAACTAAAGAAAAGAAAAGAAAAGCAAATCCATCTTCGCTTAAGAATACTATACAAACACATTATGAATATACCTCACCACCAGCATCATCCCTGAAGTTGAACTTCTCAATAACACTCTTAAATTCCTCAAGCAAGCTTGCATCAATATCAGCCTTCTCTGGAACATACTCCACCTCCACTGTCACATCAACCTGAGAGAAATCAACAGCCTTTTGTTATCGTACAAGATAGCTTAAATCACCCCTTCGAAATATAATCCCATGGAATAGGTTGTTTAGTAGAATAAGTAAATTCCTTTATTTTCTCTTATTAGTTATAAGACACTATTACTAAAATTAGTCTATTTTTTTATTTTATTGATGACAAGGCACTCTTATATGCTTAAAAATAAAAATATCATGTGGCCGTTTAGCATCAACCAAATGTAGGTTAATGAATTAAAAGCTTTTAGTTATTGGAGGTCGATCATCTCAAAGTGATCATCCCCTTTCCTTTTCTTGGATTTTCTACGACATAGGGCACAAGTTCATAGCAACTTGGTTGCTCATGCTAACAATCGCCCTACATCAACAAGCCCCTCACCACCACCATCAACCCCCTACACCTACATAATTGATTCCATTATTATCATCGTACTGTCACCAAGAAACCACATACATTATTCAATTATGCATGGTCTTAACCAAACTTCAAGAGAATAAACATTAATCCAACGAGACAACAAGGATTCTCAACTTGATCCAAAATAGGTTGTAGAGTTTGAACTAAAGTACCAAGCTGAAATTGGCAACTTGAAGCATCCATAACATCCCTTATCATAGCAGCAAATGAATTGAAGAATTGCCTAGATAATGGCAAGTGTAAGCAAACCAACTTAAGGAGAGATAACTCATTGATCTTGACAACAACAATGTCGAGCTAACACTCATAAAGATCGTGGCAAAATCCTCTCACATCTGAAAGTGGATTTTCCTCATTGGGGGAGCTATGATCCTACTAAGTGGATTTCAAGAGTTGAGAAAGTTTTTCACTTTCACAAACTAGATGATGCAAACGTGGAGATAGCATTTGTGAACTTTGAAGACTATGTCATCCAATAGTACGATTGGCTCAAGTCATGCCATGGGCATCCAAAATGGGAGGAATTTAAAGAAGCACTACTCGTCCAATTTGGCGCTTCTGAGTATGAGAATGTGAATGGAGAATTAATCCCAAATTTGACAAACTACAATAGTGATTGAGTACCAAGGACAATTTGAGTGATTCCGAGCTCGTGATTTGTCATAAAAGTAATTATTAAGCACCTTTATTAAGGCACTTCACTTGGACATATGACAAGAGGTTAAGATATATCAACTTTGTGCCATGAAGGTTGATTTATCCTTTGCCAGATTATAAGAAGAGAAGATCAATGATGAAGGGCATAGAAATAACATGGCGGTTCATAAAACCACATCCCATCACGTAACATCTTACAAACTAATAAAAAAGGAGATGAAGAAACGAGCAATAAAAGGATTATGATAACATTATAATGAAAGGTGGCAGCGAGATGATTGCTGATTATTGATGATTATGTCAATAAAGAACTTAGAGGAAGAAGATTATCTTAATGAAGATAAATAACAAGAAAGTGTCTATAAAGTACACGATAATGCTATGGCAATACCAGTTTATACCTTAAACAATCTCCACAAACAATGAAAGTACAAGGATTCAATCAACAATAAGCAGTGGAAATATTTATATATTTAGGAAGCACCAACAATTGTTCAAGACTTGACCATGGTAAGAAGGCTTGACAAAAAGTGAGAACGACATCACCTTTAATGTAAGGTGGTTGGTAAAAGAGCACTTACAATCCTAGAAAAATCTGAAAAGTGTGGTAACATTAAGATTATTTTTTGTCAACTTAACCACACAACTCTTTTACTCCTTTAGATGGAAGACCACTCTTACCTTTCTGATGGATGTGATGTTGTATTCGAAGCACAATGTTCAAGAACATTAGAAGACATAATGTGAAATTTCTCCAAATTGGCAATGCACTTCTAGGACTAAAGAAAAGTAATCCATATAAAGGACAAGAAATAAGATGATGCCACATCAATCAATAGTCATCAAATAGTGTAGTTACTAAAAAAGACTATCACATTTTTCTCATGCAACTTTCCATCAATAAAGAGTTTAAAGATACACTCCTAGCTTTCGAAGAATTGAAGATTCTACTTTAAAATTTTCTAATATATTTGTCAAGCTGAAGAGGCTTCATCCACCACACTTACATGCCCACTGTATACCTTTGCTACCTGGGGGTACTCTAGCAAATGTTAGCTCTTATTGCTCTCCTATATTTAGAAGGAAGAAATTGAGAAAATTGTACAAGAGATGTTTCGAGCAGGTATCAATTGCCCAACTGTAAGTTCATATTCCTCCTCGATATTACTTGTTTGAAAGGAAGACGGAAGTCATCAAATGTGTGTGAATTACCATGCACTCAATAAAAGGACAAATGTCCCATCTCTATCATTGATGAATTGCTTAATGAATTAGGAGGTGGCACATTCTTCTCGAAATTGGATCTTCACTCAGGCTACCATCAAATAAGAGTCCACCAATTAGACATTCAAAAGACGACTTTTCGGATTTAAGATGGTCATTACCTTACCTCCATAAATTTTTATAATTTTTTTACAACATTCTTGTCTATAGTCCATCATTTGAAGATCATCTACATTGTCTCTATGAGGTCCTCACTCTTTTGCGTTAACCGTCTCTTTTTTGAAATGATTTAACTATGTCTTTGAGACGATTAAGGCAGAATACCTTGGTCATATTGTTAGCAAGAAAGGAGTACCAATTGACCCCTCAAAAAGTATAGGTTATGAAGGAGTGACCCGCTTCAAAGAACATCAAGGCAGTACGAGATTTTCTTGGCCTCACGATTTCTTATTACAAGTTTGTGATGAAATATAAAAATATCAATGCTCCATAACAACTTAAAGAAGGATGCATTCAAATGATGCTTAGATGCGAAAAAAGCATTTCACAAGTTGAAGTTAGTTATGACAATGGCACCAATTCTTGTACTAACAAAGTTCACAAAGCTATTTATCATTGAAGTTGATGGATCCAAAGGTGGCATTCAAGCAATTCTATGCAACGACGATGCCCCTTACTTTTTCTAGTAAAGTGCTTTCTCAACATGAGTAGATGTCTATCTAAGGATGGACATGTTGGTTGCCATACATGACATCACAAAGTCAAGATTGTATCTTCTTGGTTGACGCTTTTAGATAAGAACCCATAAAATCCTCAAATTCCTTCTAGATCAACATATCTCCAATATGGAAATGATCATATAGTTGTCTACAAGAAAGGTATGGAAATTGGATCAAGAGATCTTATATATGATCATAAAGTTGTCTACAAAAAAATGTACAAAAAAATCTGTAGTTGATGCTCTATCTCGTCTCCTAATGGATAGAAATTGATGTTAGATATTTAGTGAACTTGGATAACATAAAAACGGAGATAAAGGAGCATGCGACCACCCAAGAATTCATTCAAAGCCTACTACAAAACTCATCCTCAAAGCCCTATATTATTGGGATAGAGAACTTTTGCAATATACTGGCAAATTTTTCCAACCAACAAACTTTGGGGAAAAGAAGGCAATATTAGAAGAATTCCACTTCTCACCATGTAGCCATTTTGGGTTCCTCTGCATCTATAAACAAATCCCAAGAACCTTCTAACAGAAAGGGACGAAACGAGCATTAAGAATTTTGTCGTTGAATATGAAATTTGCCGACGAAGTAAAAGAGAAAATATAGCAAAATTAGACCTTCTTCAACCCCTTCTTATACCATTACAAATATAGATAGTCATGTTTATGAACTACTACCATGGTGGCCGTTGATCGCTTTACAAATTATGTCCACCTTTTTCCTTCATCATAACTTTACGCAACTGATCATGTTACCTAGTCAATTGTTGATCATATAATCAAAATAAATGATCTTCCAAGATATATTGTCAATGATGAGATTCAGTGTTGTTGAAAACTTATAGCAGGGGATGATAAAATTTATTTAAATATAGATGATGATATAGTAGGGGATAGAGCCCAATGGCGTAGGAGGATCCATATAATCGACCCCACCTAGTGGGATATGGCTTGGTTGTTGTTGTATAGAGATTGGGTGTGAACAAGTAAATTTTGAAAATAGCTATTTTATTTGCAACCCACCAAGCTTAAATTTAGCAGTTTCTTACCACACACAAAAAGATGGGCAAATAAGGTGGTTAATCAATGTCTAGAAAACTATTTGCATTGTCTAACCACTGAGAACTTCCATGGGTAGAAAATTCAGAGGTCACCATTTCAGCAAATTTTGGTACTGATTCAGAGCTTGACACTATAGGTTCTAATACTGATTCAGCTGCTGGGGGGGGTTTGTAACAAAATTAGGACCACTCAAAGGTAATCTCAATGGAAACCAGGTTAACCCCTTTGACCAGATAGCTGGATCAGCACACACTCAAACTCATGGAAAGGTAACAGGTAATCAACCCCCGTTAGCCATATCAGTAACAATTTCAGAAAGGGATACTATTGTATCAATGCCAAATCTAGCTTCAGTGCAGGGCCCTATAGCCCCAACTCTCCTCTACACATCAAACTCAAAGAACCCAACAACTGAAACATAAGAACTAGATTCAGATTCAAAACTGCTAGTATCAGGTCCAAATTTAGCAAGGCTGCAATATGCTGGACCATTAGTTTCAATTTCAAATTTGGTGGAAACTTCAGAAATGACCACCCCCTTAGCTACCCCAATTCCTATATTCTGAACAAAAGTAATGAGGGAAGATAGTATTGCACTGTAACAGGAAATACCTGGTCGGGAAATTGGTCGCACACAAACTAACCCAATTTCAGAACCAGCTGCAACTGGTTCAGATTCAGACTCAGTGTCAGTTTCAGAACCTGTTGATCCAGAACCAAATTCAATACCAAAACCTGCTCCTAGGACAATGGATGGTAGAATGAATGGCAATTCCCAGTGGGCACATATTACAACATTAGGTGGAGATCTAGACACAGAACAACAACCTATTGATACACAAACTTGCAAATTGAGGGAAACCACTGGGAAGAAACTGATGCCCCAAGGGATGCCTAGAATTATTGATCTAATGGTCATTGCTACTGAGGACTCAGATAAGCATCCAAATACAACACTGAACATAGAAGTCCCTAATCCAGATTAAAACCTAGACTTAGAAATAGAAGCAGAAATGGCAGCTAGATCTGAACCAGAATCATAAACTAATTTTCTAGACTCAAATTCAGATATAGAATTGGACATCTCAGCCTCAAGCTCAGGGATAGATTTAGTCTCAGACCCTGATGACCAGGTCCAGAATTTCAGCAATGCAGACTCAGAAATACCAAACAAAGCAAGATAAAGGCACCCACCTCTAGATCCTCAGAACAGTATAGGATATTAGAATGCAGAGGGCAGTCCATCAATCCAAATCAAGGGTAGAGTTCGAAGGAAAAGGCTAGCACAAATTCAGGCCACCCACAAAGACAGAAATCAGCAAATGCAAGGGTCAGAATTACAGAATTCCTTCACAGCTATTTTAGAGATGGAACTGGGTTCAGCAAGGTCCATAGGATACAAGGTGCCAGGTTTAGTCTTAGGAGTGGTTTCAGTTGCAACAAATGAACCAATTTTGGGAAAGAGGCAGGGCAGATCAGATGAGCCAGCAACATCAGCCCCTAACCTTGATATGGTTATAGCTCCTTCAATCCCAGACATGGGGTAGCAGGTTCTTGTTGGTGCTGGAAGCAGCAGCTAATCGAACCTATGTTTTGTTAGATGACAAAGGTTCAAAGTTAAGGTTTGTTGTTATCTAATGAGTCTGACTGAGTGTACAGGAAGCTTAAGCAGAAAGTCTTAAGGGAACTTAGGCAAGATGAAAGTCCTAGTTGGACTGGACAAGAAGTCCTGATCAGGGAGATTGGGCAACGAAGTCTTAGTCTGGGGGACTGGGCAGAAGTCTTGACAGATCGAGAACACTGGGCAGAAGTCCTAGGGGTTGAGGACATTAGG
>JBBUKS010499659.1:0-34940 GCA_038050645.1 Hedychium gardnerianum | reverse complement strand
CTGGTCGTGCTTGGCCTTGGCTAGCCGTGAGCTGGCCACAAATTGGCCACGAGATGGCCATGAGCCTCGCGGCTGGACGCACCTATATTTGTTTGTGGACTCTTATATTTGATTGTTGACTTCATAATGTTGTTTGTGCATGTCTATTTTTGACATGTTTGGAGAGACACTCGTCTTTGTTCACCTGTGTTAGGTATATCTATACTCATTATTATAATAATATTTATTGTTATATCAATTTAGCATCAATTAATTATGTTCACATGTTGTTAATAAGGTACTAGCTTTTATTTGTAGTAGTTTTATTAATATTTTAATAAATTAGAATCAGGAAAAATAAAGAAAGAAAGAAAGAAGTTGGATCTATAAAAAGAACTTTGAATTTATTATTAGGTTTGAACAATTTTTGACTTTTGCTTATAGTAATGTTGAGTTTATGGATGAGAATTAGTTAAGATGTCCATGTAGAAAGTGTTATAATAGAAAAGTTTTGATGTCTGATAAAGTTCGAGAACATCTTTATAGATTTGATTTTACCACAAATTACTATATAATTGGACATATCATGGTGAACCGTTTATATCTGATGAGGATTATGGATGAAACATACAAGTCTAAGTTAGTGGATATCAGAGTTATTATGATCAATTAAATTCATAAATTTATTTTTATATTTTTGATTAGTATTGTTGCTTTATTTCGAATAGGATTAGTGAGGCTAAGGAAGGTGGTGGAAATTGAAAATCCATGTTAGAAAGTAAGTCTTTACATATTTAATTTTGTGTTAGTTTATAAGATTTTCTTTCTTGTTAAGAATAATACTTTTTGTTTGTTTTCTGATATAGGAAAAGAAGAAGAGGAAATATAGAAGGAAAAGGAAGTGTTTGTCGAGAAAGAAGAGGATATCTCCTTTTGTATCTTTCCCTCATTTTACGATGGTGTTATGGTATAGTTTGGATGTGATGACTTGTTGAACTTGAAAAATATTATTAGATCTATTGTATATGATGACTTGAAGAATTTGTACGTGTTTGAGATTATTTAAGTTTGTTTGTTGTATTTGTATTTGTATCTTTGTTAAAATTGAATTTTATATGTTGTATGTATATGATGACTTGAGAAAGTTATTGTGTTGTATGTATATATTTGTTGTATATGTATATATGAATTGAAATTGTGTGTATGTTGATTTGAAATAGATAAATTTATTTATATTATGTGTATATATATATGATAGAATGCAAAAATGGAGAGGTTCTGTGAAAAAAATTTAAATTTTGTGACGAAAAATTTTCATCACAGAATTATCGTATATACAGTGATATATCGCAAATTTATGACGAAAATGAGTTTCGTCGCAGATTTGCGATGAATTTCTTTTCGTCGTAGATTTGTAACGAATTTTGTGACGAAAAAAGGATTCATCGCAGATTTATGACGAATTTATATTATTTTATTGTAGAATTTGGCGACGACATATTCGCGACCAAAAACTTGTTCTTGATATTTGGCTCGTATGAAGAATGAACAGACTCGTTCTCCCTTATGCAATATATCTTTTTCTCGTATGGAATGCCTAATATACCTTAATCATACACTATATTATGTAAATTTGAATGATTGTTATTGTATCTTTTTATTGATTATTTACCTACTAAACTGGTATTTACTAAATTCTGTTGTGTGGTTCTTGATTACTTGATTTAGAGTGCGCTGGTGGCAAAGTGGAATTATGCAAACTCATGGATACGGATCTATGGTTATTGCATTCATCGGAATGATGCCGATTATGGTGGCGGTAAGGTACAAGTCTAAACTATTCAACATGTTTTTTGTATGAAACATGATTAAGTATTTCTCCATACGCATGTATAGAATATGCAATATATATATAGTTAGAAATAATTTCAATTATAATAGCTTATATATATATATAATTTTAATTACTAACATATGAACTTGTATACTAATTTTAATACATATGAATTATATATATATATATATATATATATATATATATATAATTTTAATTACTAACATATGTAGAGTTAATTTTCTGTCGAATAATAATGTTAATAATCATACGACTCGTAGGACTATAAAGATGCTTTTAAAACATATTCTTAATCATGATTAATGAAGCACTTTTCGATTTACAATTTAAAATCTACTTCGAAATCATAAAATAAAATAAATTAAACACGATATATCCAACTAATATATTTAAAACATATCAAAATCGACAACGACGTGACTGTCCCTTTTAATGTAAACACACGTTCAGTTCTCTAATATAAAATTTTTAGTTTCGTCCCTGTCAACTAACACAACTCGGTAAGGATGAAAAAAATTAGTACTCATTTAAGATTTTTGAATTATTATTATTATTATTAATTATTTTGATGATTTCATAGTTCAACGTGAATCACAAAATAGAAAGGAATCGATTTAATTTCACAATTCAAAATGTTCTAACATTTGTAATATATGTGCTTATGATTAAAATATGGATCTCATGTCTCTAATTTCCATTTACATACAAAATAATTTTACACATCTATTTTTTTCTATGAAAGTTAAGGAAATATAAATAATGGAGGAGAATTAATCCCTCCAAATAATTCAAATTAAATATTTGAATTAATTAAATTAGGTTGGACCAACCCTCATGGCTGTCATTTAACTCTGTTTTCATTGGAGTATAAGATGAAGTTTTGGTTTTTCTAGGATGACTTCATATTATTTGAAAAAGAGTAAATTATAAAAGATATTTGTCCTAACACAATGACCTTTTTGCATGAGAAAGATCAGACATTCAGTAAGATATTTTATATCCATTGAAAATTAATCCTAAGATTTATTGAAGTAATCACCCATACAAGTATCAACTATGCTAATCCGTGAGGACTTTAACTCTGCTTTCATAAATGATACAAAGTAGGGATGCAAACAAATCGTTCATGAGTTTTTGGAACCGATTTGAAATATATTTAATTTATATTTAAAATTATCAATTTCAAATTCAAATTGAATTCGAACATTCTTGAAATTTTTTAGAGGTGAATTAGTATTCATAATATTTTATTTAATTATTCACTAGTTTTTTACAAACAGAATTTTGATTATTTTTATATAATTTTAATTTAAATATAATGAAATTAAGGTTCAAATATTTAAATCAAATTTAAATTATTTTGAACTATAATTCGATTCGTTTCGAATCAAAATTTGAATCAAATTTGAACTTAAATTTTATTTCAAATTAAATTTGAGTTAAAATTATTTATATTTTTAAGGTTTGAATAAAATTCAAATATCAAATATATTTTCTGAACTCGATCTCAAATATTAATATTTGAGTATTATTCTGTCCAATTCGATTTATTTGCACCACTGTACAAAAGCAAACAGAACTTTACGAAGACTAAATCTAGTACAAAGTTCCTAGTTAGAGATGATATTTGAGCAAAATTTTCTAACAAAAAGATGTATATTTTATTGCAATATTATTATTTAAGTGTTTAATTACTTGGATTGAAGATATAAAAGTAAATGATAAATACTAATATCTTCACTTTATACATATAAATGAGAGGAAAATTGTTTACCAAATAGTCAAAGAGATTTTTTTTTATCAAAGAGATATATAAACTTTTAATAATGAGAAATGTGATTTTTTTAAAAGAAAAATTCATGTATTTAGGCTTGCGTCTAACCAATATTTTAAATGATGACCGAGACAGTCACCTAAGTAGGAGGCGGGTATTAACTATATCACCTTTGTTTTAGGTAGTGTTTTAGGTGATCAAAGATGAGGCGCCTCAGGTGGGCAAGACTACATGCGAGACGGGCAAGACAGTAAGTGAGACTAATATCAACAAAATTTAAAAATCCTAAATATATTAGTATACTTTTTCTCCCTTCTAAAATATAAATAACTCTACAACCCACCAAGTCACCCATAACTCACTCCTTTCACCTAAAACCACCCCCGCCGCCGCCATGCCGTGTTTGAGATATCAAGATTGAATAATCTTGTATATCTCAAATTCAATATCGTAAAAGAGAAATGGATGATGATTTGCTTCTATCCTCTATGAAGCTCAAGGTTGACTTATTAACGGTGATGATGAAGATAAGGTTGAATCGAGTTTGGGACTTACTTGGAGAATGGTGGCGCAGACCTATGGAGCAGATTAAATGTGATAACCAAGGAGGACTATTGCAAGTAACATCCCCATTAAAAAACTTGATGAGGATTTTGAATCTGATGATGAGAATATTATAGATGTACGATACATGTGTAGATGATTTAGAAGATTAATTATATTTAGTCTAGTTTTTGTTAGCTTGTTATTGTGTTGGATTAAAATTTTAAATTTTAAATTTAGGTTTTTAGTAAAAATAATGATATTATTTTTCTAGTATTAATATGATGATGAATCTTTATTAATTATCTTATTAGTTACATTTATATATTTATTTATACTTTATATAAATGATATTATATTGTATGAAATTTATTTATACATAAACATCATTTAATTATATATATTATATAAAGAATGATTATTTATAATATTATATATAAAAAATAATAAAAAAATTCAATCGTCTAAGCGATCAAGGCGCTAGGCAGTCACTGACCGCCATCGCTTATCACTTACCGCATACCGTCTATTACCATTTATAATACTCGTCTAACTAGTCTCGGAGATGAGCAATTTTTCTTTTGATTCATCAACCGAATAAATCCAAAAACACAAATGACTCTTGAGCCTAACCATTTCAGTAGTTAGTGATTAAACTTGATCGGAGAAAAGGGTGATTATATTCATCGCCACACACTTTCATTGTCAGACCCATAATATGCGGGGATTGAACTTGATTAAACTTTCAACGAGCGATTATTCCTAACCATTAATTTATCTCATCTTACTTTTACTTAGATATTTGATTGGATCATAGTAAGCTCATCTTTAATACCCAAAATCTATTCATATAGCTACTTTTTAGTCAATTCAGATTGGAAACGTTTAAAAAGGTCAATTACTTATCTATAACCAGAAGATTGTCATACAATTAAATATTTTCTAACCTTTAATCATTGACTTTTGATGATCTTGTTATTTCTATAACTATGATATGTTTTGTTCCATATTCTGAATACATAGTTATTAAGATTTTAGTAATTGAACTATAAGAACAATACGCGTCTCATATATGAACACGTAGTCCCTGAAATTATGATGTAACGAAAAAATATTAAATTATTATCCAAGTATTTATGATTTAATCTCTAACTATAATATATTTATAGAGATTTTTTATTCAAATAAAATATATAATTATAAAATATTAAATTTCTAGACTGTCAAGACTTCTTGATTTATTTCGATAATTAATAAAAAATTTATATAAAATTGAATTGATTTAATATTATCTGATTCATATTTTTTTTTCATATATGAACATGTACACAAATAAATAACATTTTATATAAAAATATCTTATCCTAATATTCTACCGACCAAATGCTCTTTCAAGGGCAAAATAAAATAAAACACACAAGACGTTTTTTTAATAAATTTCATAACGTGCGTTTTATAAAATTCACGAATAAAAAAAAAATTATATGCAGGACGACGTTAAATTGAAAGGATGATTATTTTATTTCATTTTTATATGTTTTTTGGTGCAACTTTCCTTTGCTCTTTAATGCATGCCACATCGTGCTATGTTTAATTTAATTTAATTCAGGGTTTAAATGATATTGTATTAGGTCGGACCGTCGGATGGGTCCATCATCCAACCGTTAAATGTCGAACGGCTGTGCAATGGTCGAGCAGGATGGGCGGGGGGCGCGCGGGAGGAAATGGCGGCGCCGTGGGCCACCGGCCGCCGCGGCTACGCTGGTGGAACCGCGATATCCTTGTTATGTTAGAAGGTAAGCGAGCGGTGGACGCGCGGGACAGGGATCCCTTTGTCGCCGTGCCGGCGGAGACGAAATGGGAGGCTGTGTCATCCTACTGCAGCCAAAAGGGGGTGTACCGGAGCTCGGAACAGTGTCGTAGGCGGTGGGGCACCCTGATGTGCGGTTACAGGAAGATACGGGCGTGGGAGACGAGGGACGGTGCGGCCGCCGGCAAGTCCTACTGGACGATGGGAAGCGAAGAAAGGAAGGAGCGGCGGCTGCCAGGGATATTCGAGGACATGTTGTATCGCATTCTTGAGGCAGACGAGGAGTCTGACGGCAGGGTCGGTGATGTTGGAGAAAAGATGGAAGAAGACGAAGAGGAAGATAACGAGGATGAGGCGGAGGCGTCCTTCTCTAGCAATCAAGTGGCAACAAAGAGTGGATCTTTCTCCTTTGCCGATCAGGCGAATCTGATAAAGGACCTGCCGTCGCCAATTGCTGCCACCCCAATATCAAGTAATTAGCTACATCTGGCACGTATTTAAAGACCTTTTTTTTTCAAGAATAAAAATTTAATCTCTCAGCAGGGCTGCAATTTCTGTGTTTGTTGAATTCGAAATGCTTTGGTTTTTTCTTAAAGTGATTGTCAACTAGATTGTTCATACACTGTTCCTGTGTTGCATGCAGTGAGAAAATTTGAGCCATCTCAACAGGAATTCGCTGATCCTGGTATGTCCTTTGATCTCATTTAAGGCTCTGTTGTACTATCCTGGCATCTTATTGATTAAAAGTTGTTGGTGAGTTGGGAGAAGTTATGGAGGTAGTTGTTGGGATGGAGGTAGAAAGAACTGGAAGAGATAGAGGTTTATTAACTTGAGAAATTCCAAGCCATCAAAGAACTTAGTTGCAAAAGGAACTCTACTTTTAAGTGAGTTATTCTGACAAGGAAGCATGGTTGCTTACATAATGACTTATAGCTCAAAATTGCCAACACATGCTTATTGTAGGCTTTCCTGCTCACCCCTACCACTAAATGAGTTAAAAGATCATTATATGTTGTTACTCAATTAATGATCTTTCCTAAGACTCTGATTATGCCACACAATTGTATGAATTTTAGTCGTGGAAATGCTTTGGGAAAGATATCAAGCTGCTCATTTGCCTTGCTTTCAATCTTATTGTTCTTGGCTTCTTGAATTACTATACTTGATATTGCAGTATGTTTAGTTTGCACTTTTGCTTGAAAGTGAGTTTTGTCACTGCATTTGCTTTTAGATTTTCCTTGTCCATTTTTCTCTCTTTCTTGTTGTAACCTTGTTTTGAACCCAATCAATGACTGGACCTGCAAGGATGGGGTGACTGAATCAGTAATGTCATCTGGAAAACCTAAGGAAAATAGAGTTAGAGAAAAATTAAAAATACCCTTGAAATTCTAGAAAGGATAGTTGGGGCTGGTTGCAGAGGAACATGCTAGTACTAAACTAGAATGCAAAGAAGATTGTCCTATATTGATATGTGGAAGAGAGTAACCCAAACAAATGTTGCAGCAACAATGTCATCACAACAACTAGTTACTGTGTTCTCGGAACTTAGAGATTGAAAAGGAGGAGACCATGGATGGTAACTAAGAATGTCAGTGTATGTCTGCACCAAATGCAAGCCAAGAAAAGGTGTCATAACATTTTCTCAATACGTTAGCACCAAGTTTTCTCAATGCACTGATTTTAAATAATCAATGTTGTTAATGGTGTCAACATTCCTTTCTTCGTCATAAATCTCTATATTAATCTCATTTGATGCGCAGAGAGTATGTAAAGGAAATATGCATGAGTCTTGTTCTATAAATTTCTCCTTTTTCTTTATTTGTGGATAAAGTTTGAAGTATGGTCTAAGAGGGTTTCATCTTTGTATGTTACTGGTGAAGCCATATTTGGGTTTTACCTTCGGAATCTAGGGCGCTGCTCTGCATACAAGGTCAATTTTATTTGGTGCAATTTTATTAATATTCATTTTATTTGATCTAAAATTTATCTTCTTTTTATTGTTTGTTAAATCTTAGTAAAATACCTAAATTTTGACAACACCGTGAACTGGTATTTAATGCCACAATCACACAATAAAGATTAATACTAATCTAAAAACAAATTGTATTAAGCCTTGTGCGTGACTAGTTGTGTGAGGCTATTGGCAGCGTGCTTCCACTAGATACCCGGAAATTGCTTCTGTATTCACATGTTAGTATATATCACCAAGCCAATGTTTTCTCTAGTGCCTACTGGAAATTGCACCTCAAGTTAGAATATGTAACTTGTGTTAGTCTTCACACTGCTCAGTAAATTGCCCAATCACTGTGCAACTAAAACAAAATATTAATTGGTTCTTCATGTATATTGTAATCTACGAATGTGTTAGCATTCTTTTGGCTGCTCCATGGTGGATGTGAGTTGGGCTGCATGTATCTGGATGGTAAGTTGACATTATAGATGATGTTTGCTAGCCATAGTCAGGTACAGTAGGTCTCTCCCTGGTGTCTCTTGGCATTACAATTATTTCATCAAAATTTTCTGTAATTCAGACATTTTGAATTTTCACACAAACCATTTAGTCTTTATTCAGACAAAAGTTCTTTAATCTTTGGACTTTTGATTCCCAAATTAATGCTTAAAGTTCAATATCTTGAACTTCGAATATTTTGAATATTCTCAGAAATGATTTAGTGTTCTTAAAGAGATGAACATTCTTTAATCCTTAGGTCACTTGGATTAAAAAAAAAAAATTCAAGATCAATACTCGAACATTTTCAACATGTTTCTTCTATTCATCTCTAAGTTGTTTCCTATAAAGATAAGATTCACACATAGAGAGATGCTTAGGATATTATAAAGTTTTTTCATTTATAAGGCAGGTTCATTTTCACAGTTTCACTTACCTCATTGAATAACAACTAAAAATACAATGCCAGATTTGTGCTTCTTCACCAAGCAACCAAGGTAAAGTTTGATCTGATACTTTTACCTATCATTCTTTGGCTTTTGGTGTCTGTCTTTCATGGATTTATTTCAATAGAAGGCAATACCTTCTCTTCGTCATCTTCTTCATACGGACGTGGTTGAAAAACAGAAATGTAGCGAAATTTATTTTTGCATCTTCATTAAACTTCACTTACCAAGCCTAAGTTGGAATTGTAGTCCAACAAATTCTTTTGATCTGATAGGTTGTCTAGTTGCTTATATATTGTTTGCAAGTATGCTAGCTCCTTCAATTCTTCTAATTAGTAAAGATACAAAATCACTAATTTTTTCTCTGGTATTTAACCTTCAATTTTCACACAAACTCAAATGTACTGTCTTGAACTTCAAGTTGGGGAAGGTTCTTGCATGCACTGTAACTATAGTTTGGAGGGAAATTCTTCTAGATTTTGCTCGGTGAAGGTTTCAACATGCTTTTGCTTTGTCTTAATCAAAACTCAATTCTACTTGGACTATGCTTTGATACTAGTAGCAACTTTGATGGAGCTAGGAGGAATTCTTGAAGAATTGAATCATGGACTAATGTGGAAATATCAGATGATCAGGGACTATTTCAACTGTGCTCTACTTAATGACTCTATGTCGGTCTTATTGCTCACACAAGGAGGACAGGGATTCCTACTATTTTGGGAGGAAGAGGGAGGTGCAGGGGTTCCCAAGGAGTGGCAATGCTGGTTGTGAGCATGATTTTTTAGCTCCGAGTGATGATGGGACAACTTCAGCGGAGCATGGATGTGGTCGAGGTTGCTCATAGATGGAGCATGAGATGTCCCTAAGGCATCAGTGGGGAGGGGAGCAGGTGAAGCACAGTGAGCCAAGCAGTGGGGCACCAAGAGCTTGCTTGTGGCTCGCAAGAGAAAAGAGGTAGACAGGCAATGTTAGGGTTTTTGGGTGAAGGGGCTCATGCAAGATCAGGAAAAGATATGGAGAGGGGATGGTCTCAACTCCAGTTCCACTATAATTAAGTTGAAACCAGTCCAATTCAACTCCAATTTGAACTCAAGTAAACTAAGATCAATCTGTAGATGTTCCATCCATTACATGCTTATCTAACCTCAAAACAAGCTCAAATAGGAACCAAATAACACTATATCAGTATCTAATCACCTTGGTTAGCAGTAAAACCTCTAAACGTATGTAACAATGCAGTTAAGATGGTTGTGTTTACTTTTATAACCTTATGAAGGCATGAGGCTCCTCATTTTGTGAAATGGAAACCACACACCCCACTTAACTGTTCTCTTTGTATTACCAATTGTAAAAAGCCAACTTCACATCCATCTAATTCGTTTTCACAAACCTAAATATTACGTTTATGTATTCACTGAAAATGTAGTAATTTTTGGCTCTGGAATAAACAACAGATGAGCCAGGAACTAACGATATGGTTGAATTTTGGATCTCAGGAATTACGAAGGATGAGCAGCCAACTAATGATTTGGAAAATAAATCGCCACGGCAGGGAAGAAAGCGTCATCGAACTTCACAAGATGAAGTAATAAACAACAATCCTTACAGGAAACTAATTGAAGTCTTAGAGAGGAACAACATGGTGATTACGGCACAACTTGAAGCTCAAAAGCTTAACATTCAGCTGGACAGAGATCAAAGGAGGGAACAAGCTGACAGACTACTCACCATCCTTGACAAAGTGGCTGATGTTCTCGGAAAATTTGCAGATAAGCTGTAAATAACTGATGCAAGGATGTGGGAAGGATTCAATGGTAGGCAAAGCTAAATAATCACATAATCCCTCATTTTACTGCATTGTTAAGGAGCAATACATTTTCCCAGAGCACCTTTTGTTTTTACTCAATCATGTTTAACACGAAATAACATCATTCTTTTGCTGGTATTAATTCTCTGAGCTGACAAAGATCGGCTGATCTAGTAAATCAACATTGGCTTCCTGTATCAACAAATTTGATTCATTCATTATTTAAATTGTTAACTTTGCTTATTTCAATTTGATTCACATGTTAATTTATTCAATTTATTATTACTTTTTAAATATAGTATTTTGGTTTTTAGAAAGGGAATCTGAGCGCAACGATAAAATTATTATTGTGTAATCTGAAGATTATGAATTTGAATCGCGAAAATAATTTGTTGTAATGCAGAGTAAAATTATGCATGATAGATCCTTCAGAATTTATATGGATGAAAGTTTTATGCATCGAATTTTAGTATTTTGGTTTTCAGTCGAGTGAAGATGAAATTGAACAAATGGACGTAATATGTAGTAAATAATAAACAAAGAATCAGGGATATCTTGTGAAAATAGAGTTAAATTAGTCAACCCTCTTCCGCATGTGTCATGGCAGAGTCAAACAATTTCTTGTATGTTGAGACAAATACATGTAGTGATATGAGAACAATAAAAATATTATATTGCATAACAACTACAAATAATTTAGACACATTGTCGCTATCTAAGAGCTTATAAAGTTAGGCATATATACATGATTCTTCCACTCAATCGCAATCCTGATAATTCTAAGTATTGAGTGAGATGGATGGGGTATTATCCTGATCTTTTCATCTAAGTATAGTTATATGATTAATAGTTGCATTTTTCTTACACTCAAGGTACCAATGATGCATGCATCGATTTAATGCACCAAATTTATGCTTAAATGTATCAATTATGCATAAGGGTGTGCCTATCATACAATTTTTTTTTTCATCAATTCAATAATTTGTTCTCAAGGCATACAATCAACATTCATGACATACAAACATGACATCTGAGCATGAATCAACAAACTTATTATAAATAGCATATAAAGCCCTAATTATCCATTCAAAAATGATTTAAGCAAACTATTTAGCATGAACAGAAACCTAGTTGATGTATCAACTTTGTAAGGGATAGAACTAACCATTCTACCCTCATTTATTGATACAATATAACCAAATCTAAAATAATAAGATTAAGGCTTTTAGAACCTAAAACAAGTTGGGTCGAATGAATTGGGTTTACTAGGTACTCTTTTGGAATTCATTCCTTAACTACATTTTTAATTCTAATTTCCATAGTGACATTCCATGGATTAAAGGATTCATGTTGTTCTAACATATTATTTTAATGGAACCCATAAAAACATCGAAATTAGAGGTCTTATCCTTTTTTATTTTTATTTTTTTTAAGCTAGCACCAAATATCCAATCCTTCGGACTAACTAATCCTAAAAATGACCGGTCCGACTTCACGAAAGTTTTCTACCACTATCAAAGTAAATTCGGAAATGCTTGCAACGGGCGATCCACATATCAAGTTTGTGTCATTTTATCGGAGAAAAATGCTCTGTAGTGCATCGTAGTTAGGAATTGAACCATGAGTGCTTGAAAGATTCCATGAGCGTCCTATCATTACACCATAATCCGGGGGCGATTAGAGATCTTATCCTGATGCATTGGTTTGCATCCCAAATCAACCATATTATAACTTGCTCTTTGGCTTTCTAAGATCATGTTATGCTAAGGTACCTAGAGCTATTAGTAAACTCATCAAGTTAAGTTCTCAAACTTTGAAATTTTAATTCAAAGTTTCTAACTCTAGAATTATCATGCCTACCAAGCATGAAAAGAGTCAACCTTAGCTTTAATTTTCTTCAATTCATATTTTAAGGCTTTGGTCTATCCTTAAATCCTCTAATTGCATAGATAAATTAAGCATGAAATTTTGCAAATTAGAGTTAAAGGAAGAGAATGTTATCTCATTATATATTTTCTTTTTATCTTTCCCTCGACTTGACAGATGACTTATGATCTATTAGTGGATCACTTCCAAACTCCTCCTATATTTTCTTTTTAGATATCTTCTAAAAACAGAAAAATCTCTTATAATGTGAAAATTGTACAATCCAATAAAAGAATACACCTTAGATATCTTCTAAAAGCGAAAAAGACTCTTATAATGTGAAAGTTGTTTGATCCAATAAAAGAATAAAATTGTTAGATAAAACATATACAAGACAAGGACTATGCAATGGAGCTTTTCTCTTAGCTTGCTTTAACTTGTTATTAATTTTTTTTCCTATCTGATTTGTGTGCATGTAAGTGTAGCCAGATTCTCCAAGTGAAGCACTTCTTATAGGTTTCTTACTGCCAACAACTACTTGCTTAAATGTGTCTTCAGTGGTGTTTCGCACTGGACTATTTAATGAATGAGTCATTGATGAATTGGATATATATTAGGTCTCGCCTAACAAGGAGAGATATTGTGAAGATGTCGCGCCGATCTTGTAGAACAGAGGAAAAAGAACCAGAAAGAGTTATAATGGAGGCCCTGAGGTGGTCCAAGCGTCTCCCCTCTGACGCTCAAGTCAGTGACCGAAAAAGAGAATGTGAATGGAACTGTAGCAAGATGTTTATCACATACCTCCTTCTGTGTGGGGAGACTTACTTATATATCTTCAGAGGAGAAGTACTCTTTTCATTAATGAGATATGTTACCCCAGTAAGACGTGTCTACGATGGTAATGAGTTCTTTGTACTATCAGAACATCTTAATCATACTGCCATCATCCCTTGCACGTTCAGTATTTATTACTAATGGGTATATATTATGCCAAATCTATAGACCCTATCAGTCTTTAATGGGAGTAACACCCAGTATATTACTTGAGCGGGAGAGTTGTGACCGATAGGTCTGTTCGATCCTGTCAGCGATAGTTACGCTTCGGTCGAGAAGTCTTCTTGCCTAGGAGATTACCCGATCAAATATAGGCGTTATGAGGAGTCGCGATCGTCTGATCGAGCATCCGAAGTTCTTTGACTTTATCGGTCGGTATGTAACAAATACCGGTCGGGATAGCCAGACATTCCTTTTGGTCTCCGCTCTGATCGACGACCTTCGTGGATTTTTGACGACTGCACCCGGTCGGCTAGTGAAGATTCTGGATCGGGATTTATCGAGGCTTGAGTTGACTATTGACATTGACCTCCACGTGGGTTCTTGACTGCATTCCTCATATCAGTTATATTTTAGATTCACAAGTTTAGGGGAAGACATATGTCCCTAATATGATAATTGGAAGAAAAAAAACTATGCTGAATGTTTAATGAATGCTCTATTTCATACTTAGATAATACATTTAATTGCTAAATGTTGATGTAAGCACAAATGAGTTACTTCTGCTCTAGTAATGGTGTAATGGTTAGGTTCTCTAATAGATAATCAAGGAATTTAAGATTTGAATATTAACTACGGTGCACTGTAGGAGATTTTTCCTCCAGTGAAAAGTGGGCCTAAGAATACTGACCATCTGGTTGGGTCTCCATTAGCACTTTCAAATTTATCCTAGCGGTTGATGGAAAACTTTTGTGAAGCCGGGTCGATCATCCCAGATTCGAGATAATGAGTTACTTCTATTTTAAACATTAAAATATTGAAAATTTTATTATAATTTTTTTATTTCCTCCCCTCTAACTTCTTAGCTTGTATAGGCTGGAAGTCAATCAAAGGTGCACTATCAGTGGCGGAGGCAAGGGGGTGCGGGGGTGTGCGGAAGCACCCCCTTGCTCCCGGGCTACATCGAAAAAATGTAATTATCAAGATTTATTAAGGATAGAGTATAGTATAGTTGTAATTTTAAAAACTTGTTGGATTTTTTTTCCAAAAATGCAATTAAAAAGGTTAAAGCTTACCGCCGAACTTTCCTTCCTACTCTTGTGATCGTGATTTTTTTCCCCTCTTGCTTTTTATATCCTCTCCAACCCTAACCCTAAATCTCCTTGGAAATCACACTTTTTCTCACCCTCAAACTCTTCATCGCCGTCGGCGGCCACGCGGCCCACACTAGTGACGCGGTCTCCACTGGCCCACTGCACCGGTCCCTCATTGTCTCTATGGTTGTCATCGCACGTCGTCGACACTGCTACTCCACCATCGTTGCCCTGCTGTTATTGCTCCGCCACCATTCGTTTGTCGGTGCTACTTGCTAGTGTCGCTGTTGTTGCGTTGTCAGTGCTCCACAACGAAGAGCCTTCGATTTGAGACTAATATTATTTTATCGTGAGTTTATGACTTTCTTTTATCATTTTACACATAATACATATTATGTTTATTTATTTATTCAATAATTTTGATGAATTGACATAGGTTATGGATAAATTTTTAAAATAAAGTGTTGAGTCTTCTAAGAGTTCTAAGGGGGGAAATAGTAAGAAAAAATATTCTCGCGTTGAATTCAATCCAGATGATGTTGTTAGTGACTTAGGGCTACGCAAACCAATTAATGAATTTGATATTTCTATTAGAGATCATATTCGAAGAGAATATTTGATTAGAGGACCTTGTCAACTATTTGACCATAGTTATCCCTAAAGACAATTTGGTAAAGAGCATAGAAGTTTTCAAGTTGCTTGGTTTTAAAAAAATTCATGGTTAGAGTATAGCATATCAGGTGCAATTTTTTGTTTTTGGTGTTATCTCTTTACAAATTTTCATAGAGGATGTCAAATTGGAGATCAGACATTTACTAATTCAGAGATGAATAATTGGAGAAAAGGAATGAAAGTACCTAATATGCATGTTGGTGGTGTAGCTAGTGCTCACAATGATGCAAGAACACAACTTGAGGCTTTTCAAAATCAACGACAAAGTGTGTCACATTTGCTACAAGCACAGGGGAGTGGAATGGAGGTTGCATATCGCACTCGATTAACGACAACTTTGGATATTACACGCTTTCTTTTGAAACAAGGTTTGCCTTTCCGTGGACATGATGAGTCATCGAGTTCCTCAAATAAAGATAACTTTCTTGAATTGATTGAGTGGTATACCTAAAGAAATGACGAGGTTGCCAAGACAATGAATAAGAATGCCCGTGGAAACAATCAAATGAAGTCTCCAACAGTTCAAAAGGATTTAACACGGGCTTGTGTTGCTGAAGTCACAAATGTCATTCTTAATGATATAAAAGACAATATATTTTCTCTTATGGTTGATGAGTGTCGAGACATTTCAATCAAAGAGCAAATGAGAGTTGTTTTAAGATACATGAACAAACATGGATGTGTTACTGAAAAATTTCTTGCTATTGTGCATGTATCTGACACTTCTGCTATTTCTTTGAAAAAGGCTATTGATGAATTGTTTGCAAAACATAAGTTGTCATTATCAAGATTAAGAGTTCAAGGATACGACGAGGCTTCAAATATGCGAGGTGAGTATAATGGATTGAAGGAAAATTCATCTGCAAGGTATGTCCATTGTTTTGCTCACCAACTTCAACTAGTTGTTGCAGTTGCTAAAAGCAATCGAGTTGTAAGTGATTTCTTCCAATATGTTACTATGATTGTGAATATTACTGGTGCTTCATGTAAAAGAAAAGACAAGTTTAGACAACTTGAACATGACAGACTTGTAGAATGTTCGGAGAAAGGAGATATTGTTAGTGGTAAAGGAAAAAAATCAGGAAATTAGTTTAAAACGACCAGGGATACTCGTTGGGTTCACATTACATGACTATTGTCCGTTTGATGTCTACGTGGACTTCTGTTTTATAAGTGCTTGAAAATGTGTATGATGATGGTACTAATGATGATAATAGTGGTATCGCCACCAGTTTGATGGATAAGATAGAGAGTTATGAATTTGTGTTTGTGATGCATTTGATTAAATCTTTATTGGGAATCACAAATGAATTGTCGCTTGCCTTACAACAAAAGAATCAAAACATTGTACTAGCTATCAGTTTGATCAAGGCGATGAAAGTTCGATTACAAAAATTGAGGAAGGATGGGAGAATTTTTTGGATGTCGTCAACAAATTGTGTAGTAACCATATGATCCCAGTATCGAATGTGGAAGAAAATATGAGAACTCGTGGTTGTAGCAGACGTAATGGGCAAATGATTACTAATTTTCATCACC
Organism: Hedychium gardnerianum; assembly: GCA_038050645.1. Lineage (NCBI taxonomy): Eukaryota > Viridiplantae > Streptophyta > Magnoliopsida > Zingiberales > Zingiberaceae > Hedychium > Hedychium gardnerianum. The sequence continues at coordinate 18,113 of JBBUKS010499659.1, read as the reverse complement.
ATCGTGTTGAAATTTTTTGTGAGATATTATTTCTAAATATTTTATTGAATTTTAATTTTCTAATAATGTTTTTTTATTCACTTTTTTATTGTTACAATATTAGGTTCTTGATATGATGGTTCAAGAGATGAATAATCATTTTTCAGAATCAAGTACGGAGGTACTTGCATTGCTTGCTTAGATCCAAAGGACTCTTTTTCTCAATTTGACATTGGTAAGCTACTCCACCTTGCTGAACTTTATCCGGAGGACTTTTCATTGACTGATCATGTAATACTTGAGGACCAACTTGAGACTTACATTCAAAATGTACGAGGTGAATTTTCAATGATTGAAGATTTGGGAAGTCTTGCTAAAAAGATGGTTGAAACGGGCAAGAATACAGTTTTTTCATTGGTATATCGTTTGATCGAGTTAGCATTGGTTTTACTAGTTGCAACTGCTTCTCTGCGATGAAAATTATCAAGACTGATTTGCGTAATAGGATGGGAGATGAGTGGATGAATGACAGTTTGGTAGTATAGAAGGATATTTTTGTCACAATTGAAAATGAACAAATTTTACAACATTTTCAACAGATGAACACTCATAGGACACAATTGTCTCCTCTTGTTTGTACATCCAGACCTGGTACTGATAGTTCAAGTGTTAAGAAATAATTACTTTATTGGTATGCACATATTTTTATATCTGTATAATTATCATTATCAATTCAGTACTTTTATCTTTTGATATATTTATTTGATAGCAAGAAATATTTTTTTACTCCCTTCTTTGAGCATCCCCTTTAATTTTTGTCTAGATCCGCCACAGGGTGAACGTAAACACCAAGCATAGTTGAATCTATAAATTATAAACATCCACGTTATGATTCTTAGGTTTCTTCGCCAAGAGTTGACTTTGTTAAAAATAGCATAGTATTTAGGAACTTTAATCAAGATTTAACCTAGATTTAAGCCATTGGATAAAAGAAAAGATTTCGCTGTATTCACCCTACTTCCTATATGTAAAATGTGGACGATGATGTTAGGACAGTCTAGAAAGAAAACTTCATAAACATCAAGTACCAACAAAAATGCCTTTTCATCAGATAAGCACCTCACTTCAGACCATCCAAACCTACAGATAATATAATCTGCTCAATTGAAACACTGTAAAGAGAGTCAACGATATGTAGTTAAATCAATTCAATCATATTAAATTATCATAGATGTGTGCATTAATCAGTTGGACATTTGGACTACTGGTTTAACCTAGAAAACCTCAATAAACTGTTTCACCAGAATTAGCTTTGCAAGCTTACCATCTTCAATGGGAAAAATGAATTATGCAATTGCTCATTGAGTCTATGAAAAAATATATCAAATCAACAAAGTAGAGCTCAATTGGGGAAAGATTCATGTGCCAACCTAAATTAGTTGGATGACATTGTTTAAAGATGAGAATGATGATAAGAATGATGTCAAATGACATCTTTCAATCTAAGAATCCCAATATAGTTGATAAAATGAATCAAGACAATGCCATTGGAATTTTAGGATGTCAAATATTTCATGAATGGTGCAAATGATAACAGGACTAGAGAGTGTCAATGAGTAGCTTATAATATAAGATATGACTAACAAAATAAAAAATCAAAGAACAAAAAAAAGGTAACTATTCTAGAAAGTAAGTTCCATAAGATGAATATTTTCATGTAGTACATGGAAGTTCAAAAACTAATTTTGATATTAATATGAAAGAAAACATAGTAAATGTGTTACCTGATCTGTTCATTCTCATCAGCAGCAACTACAATTGGAGAAAAAGGCAAGAGCAGTGAAGCCTTCATGCCCGTTTCAAACTTGGTGTCCCAGCTAGCAATTTGATTGGCAAGTTTTACATTAGCTGGAACAACATACGGTGTGCAAGTCAATTTAGCACAGATGGAAAAAATAACCAACGCAAGTTATATTATGAAAACAGGTGCAATACAAATAAAATTGTGTGCCATAATAACTATCAGAATACTCACAAGAATGTTGGCATTTAACTATGCGATCTAAAGCAATCCTCTCTCTTTCTTCCCTTCTAGAAATAGTTTCTTCATTGTCATCAGCTCCAGCAAGAAGTGGTCTAGAAAAATGGCCACAACTCCAATTGTAGATAGTTGATTGTGGAAGTAAACTACGATCAGAACCACCAGAAGATCCAGCAGCTCCTAGAAGTGGATCAGCTAATCCAGTATCTGGAGAATTCAGTTGATGTGGCCTGAACTCGAGAGAGCATACTCGGCGAAGTCCTGCCATATAACTTTGACGAGGAGGGCTAACAGGAGGTGTCCGGAATGCCACAGATATCTGACCTGCATTAATTAATATCTATACATTTAAAAATAGAGAAGCAAAAAAAAAAAACAATTTTTCTCAACTTAAATAACAATATAAAATGCAGAAAGTTTATGTTATTGTACTTAAAGTCTTACATATCAAAAACAAAAACAGAAACAGATGGGTACCAGCATTCAAGTCAAACCATGAAGATGAGCGCGCCAATCCAGGAAGATTAGAAGTGTGAGATGGAACAGAAGAATCTCCATGGTTTATGCCTAACCTTGGAGTTTTTGTGACCACTAGTTCAATACCAATTATGGAAAGTGCTCTTCGGGCAAGGTTTGCAACACGTGGAGAAGGATCCTTTGTCATATTACACAAAGCCATAGTAAACTGAGAACATAGAGCATTGTCAAAAGGTCTTGCTCTAGAGCAATTAATGACCCCATTACTACCAATTTCTTTGGTCAGTATACCAGAATCAGAATGATGAGAAGAATCATCAGAGAGTGGAGAACCATGCATTATGCCAACTGATGCAATGGGGCTACTTGTGGATATCCTTCCTTCTCTACCAGCAGTGTTACTCTCACTATTTCCTCTTAATACAGGACCAATGTGTGAGATTGAGCTTCCTACCTGCACAACTTGGCTGGGTGTATAGCTGTTAAGATGATTTATGCTGGCAAGAGATGGCAGAGATGTCAGAGGCTTCCAATTTTCAGCAGCAGTTGACTTAAGAGGTTTGTTGTAAGAAAAGGCAAAGCGGGCAAGAGCTGTAAAACATTTGAGCCTTAGTTAATAATAACATCTGAGTTGTGAAATCAAATTAAGAGCAGAATCTTGAGAATCCAATAAAAAGAGAACAATCTATCCCATAGTGATAAGGTAGAAATCTCAACAAAAAGCACAGCAAAGGAAGGCCTCAAGAAGTGAATGACATTTTGATGTGTAAATCCATAAAGCTTTAATAGTTTGCACATACCTACAGCAACCTCAGCCCTCACCAAAGGACTTCCATCCACAGCAAGTTGTAGATGGTTTTTAATGATATTCAGCTCAGCTTTTATCTTTTCGTCGTCATCAAAGTCCTCATCAATGCCATGTCCATCACCAAATGAGACAGATGCAACATCAATAATGGTTCCCAAAGCAAAAGCAGCAGAAGCTCTAACCTGCCAAACAAATGTTGGACTAGAAAAATGAATTTTCCAAGTAAAATCTAGACTACAAAGGTGTAAAAATTCTACCTCAGGTTGTGGCTCCAATAATAAAGGTAAAATTATTGCTGGTGCATCTGCTTGCAAACCTATGACTTGAGCTTCTGGAAAATCTTCCCAGAGCTTTCCCAGACATAGACAAAGCCATTGAAGAAGTAAAGGCTCAGTTTGCCCATCACTTGGATTAGCAATTTGTAAATGCTTCAGGCACACATTTATCAAATTTGCTTCAATGCATGCTTCTTGTCCCCGCCTATGTCCATCCACTACAACTGCCAAGACAAATGCAGCCATTGCTCGCTGCTCAGGATAGGCATCCATGCTATCAAGAAACCTGATAAAATATGTGTGGCCGCCATCTTTTACCAGATCTACCTGACAAGACTAATCTCGCAGCAAACATGTAGGAGACAAATTAGTTATTATCCAGAAGGTGGCAAATTCATAAATTTGAAACAATGAATTGTGGATGCTTTTGATCCTACAAAATTATTTAAAAAACACACAAAAACAATCACTACTTATAACCATATACCTTATCAAGGGCAAGAATTTTGGTCCAAATGAACACCAGTATTTGTCGCAATTCAGTAGCAGTGGTTTGTAAAAGCTTTAGGACATAAGGAAAGATGCCAACAGATAAGGCCTACAGAAAAATCAGTTAGAGCCAATTTAAACAAATTCATGGCTATCAGTCATGAGAATTAGAAAAGAATAAAGTCAACAAACAGCATTCACCAACCAGATCCACAGCCCAAGGTCCCATATCAAGGAATCTTCCTAAGAGAACCAATGCCCGGAATCGATGAGACTGGCTTAGTAAAACCTGAAAAGGGTTAGGTAGGTGTAAGTTTCTATTTTATTGTGATATATCAAATTTTTGGGTTATCACCTACACTATAATCCAAAGCACAATAAAATAGGAGGGCAAGAAACTCCTCTACAATTAATGCTCAGATGATTAATTTTGTGTGAAACTATTGGTAGGCTCTATGAAGATGGTCTAGGTGGCAAAGGCTCTATGGATGTAGCCATCTACTAATATATTTGATGGTTCACTTCACTGTCAAACGAAACTTTAATGGCACAGCAGAAAGGTACTTCAACATAGATGGCACTAGACTAAGGGTGTTGGAGCATTACCATTATGTCCAAGTGCTTACCTGAAGAACTATTGGTAGCTGCTCTGGTGGTTTCTTGTGTTCAGAACCATGGTCTAGCCACACCTCAAAAGCTGTGAGTTGCTCAGTGAAGAATGGGCTTGACTGATTTAGACATGTAAAAAATATCAGTGAAAAGTCTCTAGAAATGACATAAAAATGAAAATTAAATAAAGTACGCCAGCAATCTACTAACAACCACACAAAACCTAAAGAATGTAAATCTATACTGCAAGAAGGGTACCTGGAAGTCGGCATTTGGATCAGCAATCAACTGTGGAAGTTTAGACAAGCAAATTTCAGCAGCCATGTCCCATGCATCCCTGAAATAAATAACACATATGCTAAGTATAGGAGCACAAAAGGTCTAGATTCATACAAAAGAGAGAGAGAGAAAGCCAGAACAATCACCAACTACCTACCACATATGATGTTGATGAGTTGGCGGCAACAATGGATATGAAACAGGAGAGCAGTTGGCAGCTCTCATAATTCGCTCAGCAAGTAAGAAATTGCGAAAGAGACTTGCAACCAACAGATCTTGCCTAAACAGTCTTTGGAAAAGATCTGCACAGATGAATTTAACCCTATTAAACAATCCATTCACCTTCAAGAAACCTAAAAATGTACAATATTTCCAATACCATGAGGAAGGACATTCCATGCAATTGTGTCAGTGACAGCAGTAAAAATCCAATTCAGCTCCCCTAGAAGTGTCTTTCGGTCATTTTGACGCCCAGGAATTTGATCGATAAGAGAGTAGTTGAGTGAATCACGAAGCAAAGATCGAGAGCAAAACCTGAATGACAAAGATCGTGAAATTTTAATGAATTCAAAGTCCTAAAGACTTGCCAGAAGTTGCAAATATAAATATAGATGCAAGATTTTTCAACCCTTCATTAGACCCACGTAACAAGATATAGGATAAAATTGGGCACTTTAACCTATACAATAAATAAACTCATAGAAATATAAGTGTAACAATTGAAAGTTTTAGAAAATCTATATGATATATATTACAAACAATCAAGGAACTATCTACGAAAGTGTAAGTCCATTCATGTGTATGCCAAGATGATGTCATTAACTGAAAATAATTCAATAATATAAAAAAAGAAAATTCCATTTCTGAGATGAGAGCATGCTAGCAAGAAGGCAAACTAATGTTCAATTCAAAATGACCTGACCGCGAATAACTAATGAAGACTCAATAGAAATATGGCATTACTATTAGGACATGTTTAGATCTTTACCACTTTACCTGGTCCTATGAATTTATCACTTTGTCAATTATCCAATTATTTAAGCTGCTGCTTGGCAAGGTCAAAAAATTCAAGTAGCCAAATTTGTCGACAATTAGAATAACTTGCACGTCTTTTCATGTAGTTTCCCATAAAAGTGATTGCTAATCTCATTCAAATTGCAGGGGCTGCAACTCTTCCTAAGCCAGTACAGTGCTACACTTGCAATTGCCTAATGGGCACAGTAATTATAAGATTTAACCACCGCATCCACGGGTGGAGTGGGATTCTCGATTTGTTCAACTCATCTCAACCATAAGCAAGGACATAAACCCAGTGTGATAATGCAATTGCGTGGAGATAGAGATGTACAAGTGAGCATTGGCCGTGTCACATCCTAAGCCTAATACAGGCTCTGATACTGGTAGGTAAAGATAGAGAATGAACCCAACAACTTTTCCCATGGAAACCTTTCATCTGGTTAAGACTCATCCAGCCTCCAATATTCCCCTCCAACACCTCATATCAATCATTCACCCTAAATCTCTGTCAAGATTAAGATTTTTTCTGGCAGAAATCTTGTGAAAAATTAAATATCAAACTAATAAAAAAAATTATTTTGTAGTAAAATAAACTATGTGAGATTAGATACAAAGGATGAAACATTCCAAAACCGGTCACCACCAATCCAATCAATGGCCAAAATCAGTACAAGATCAAGACATTGATTCCAATAGAAGGCCACAATAATTCAATGAATTTCTTACCTTCATTAAACTAGATTTATGAAACCCCAACCGTTCAAATTAGATAAAGACAAACCCAACAAAGAAATAAACAAGAATACTCGATAAAGATTTAAAATTCAACCACCGTTATCCCTTTTGAAGCCAAGTTGCACAGTTAGCAGATTATTCAAATGGAAATTAATATCTCAGTAAAGATTTAAAATTCAACCACTATTATCCCTTTTGAAGCTAAGTTGCACAATCTGCTAAATGCCTAAATTCTACTTCAAGGGCAATGTGCCTATCCTAATGCAAGACAAGAGTGACTTCAGTTCTATCTAAATCTTACTTTCCAGACTACTGTTGGGAACATGAAATGAAACATCCACCATTGAGTACTTTGATGCAGTCAGCAGATTGCTCAAATGACAATTGAATACAACATTGCTATTGCTGACATTAATTTAACAGACTATCTGCACCAATAATTGAACATGATGATAATCTACAGAAAGTATAAAATTCATGAGCAAATGAATTCCAAAGAAAAACAAGTGAAGCACAAAGTCTGAAGATAACTGACCAACGCAATGCCATTTTAATAGGTGTAGTGAGGCAGGATGTGAACACATCAGCAGGAAATTCAACACTCTGTGGAAGCGTCTCGTGGGCTTCACAAGCAGCAAGTAAAATAAAATCCTTTGATGAGGAACCAGAAGAACCAGAAGTGTTCCAATCTTGGCGCTATAAGAACATACAAGATTTAAATGCATCAAAATACTGGCTATTAGCAAACCATTTGTCAATATAACAATCAAATGTATACTATCTGTTGGGTAAGATATAAAACCTCTAGAAAGGCTTTGACAATCATCCCTGCTGCAGAGCAGTCGAACACATAGATCGAAGGTGTCTTAAGCCATGAGTCAAGCTCATTGATTGGTAATGGAATATATTGTGTGTAGCTCTGCTAAGAATGGAAAAGTATAAACAATTAGTATGCCAAACAACACTCTCAAATAGTAAAGGGTCATATTATAATCACAGAAAAACCTTGTTGAAGACCCAAATTTCTCCATTTGCTGTAGGCTTAGGCACTCCATGTCCATTATAATGGAATAGAACCCTTTCTGACCTAGCATATTTCCGGCAAGTATTACAAAGCTTCTTCACTTCCTCCACGGTGGGATCAAGTTGGAGCTTATAACGAGCCTGTTGCACAGAAGATTATACTAATATTCAATGAAGCTAAAAGATAAAGCATTTAGAAGTTAAATATTGCAATACCCGAGGTTGCCAGCGCTCATATTGAGCATGCAATGCCCTTCCAATTGTTTCAAGAGCTTTTGGAGCAGCCATAGAATGTGGATCTGTTAGCAACAAAAAAAAGGTAAATTTCAAGTTCAAACATCAAACAGCAATCTGAAGTCAGATGAAAAGACCAGTTAAATTCTTAGTACTAGAAGAGATGATACAACAATCAGTAGTGCTGAAATCGTTGTATCAGCTCTTCTAGTACTAAGAATAACTGGTCTTTTCATCTGACTTTAATGCATGGTAAATCATGTAAAAAAGTTCTAAAGTCAACCAAAAGAATGGAGCCTGACTAGAACATGCACCAGCAGACCACTAATTTGGTGTTTACAAAAAACTTGCAGCCCTCCATACAGAATGGGACTCTAATTCCATTCTGTATAAGTGTGCATCTCATTTAAAATTACAAGTTCACTAAAAGAAATTGAGTGGACTAACCTAGAAAAATGCACATATAGAAATTGAAACAATTTGGTAGAAGATATGCTATAGCATGGCGATTTAGCGATGAACATAATGAATTTAACCTTTTTGTTTATGTTCCCTGTTCCCTGATTATCAACCCATAAGAAGAGGAAAGCATGAAACACCAGTAAAGTCAATCTCAGACCATGTAGGGAAAACATGATTCTCATTCAAGGTTATTCTTGTAAAGCAAACAACAACAACAACCAAGCCTTATTCTTGTAAAGCAGATTTTAAAAAATAAAACATTAATATCACACAGGCACAGGAAATATACTTCATAAATTATCCACTTCTCAGTACAGCCAATGACTTCAAAATATTACAATAAACTAAACTCAATGTAATCGACAAAAAGAACAGAGGTAAAGTCCCAATTCACCTATCCAACACTCCATCCGGGCACAAGGAGATATTTTAATAACATCAGGCGGGTCAACGCCAATATTTAAACATAACACAAGCGCCACGCATCCTGTCTTAAGCTGCATTACGAAACTCATAAAATTAATAAATAGGAAGACATTCAAATTAAAAATTATAGGAGACAGGAATAATAATGCCCTTTATCAACATTACCAATAAAATACATCGTGAGAAGGATAATGAACAAAAAAAATCCAGAATATAATGAAGAAAAGTCACAGATAAACACAACCATTTTACTCATAAATAATTTACACTTAAAGAGCATATTTTGTTATCCATGAATTTTTTTCCTTGCTATCAGCTTAATTTGAATCTTGAATAATTTATCCCTGAGAACACCATTTTTTCCCAAAAGGAGAGCCATAAGGTCTCCAACAAAGTTTAAGAACAGAGAAACTATTTTTGCATGATGTGACACCATGAATTAGGAAATATATTGCATAGTCATCATCTCTACTAAAATTTGACATGTAGATAACTAGTTCACGAATTTGACATCCAATTGCATATTGTAAGATTTGCAGTTGAAATCCATTTGCTAGCTCTAAAAACTCATGATGCCAACAACCATGTTCATCGTCTAATCTATTCTTATTTGATGGCTGAATGAAGACAACAAGAAGGTAATGGAACTTAATTTATGCAGTATCTGATCAGTACTAATGGCAACCTAAATCAAGTAGATGAAATGATATGCTGAATCATTTAATGTCTTCAACATATTTAACCACAAAGTCCATTGAAACAAACAATATACTGTAACAGATTCACTTAGACCTAAATGGAGTAAATTGCAGAAAAATCCTAGTATAATACAAAAAATCATATCCATCATCTTTTCCTGTTCAACAAAAAAATGGCTACTCTACTTCGTAATTCAACTTGTCTTCTAATGGTTTTTTTAATACAATTTTCACATCTATGAATCCTTCCAGTTGACAAACTTTATTATCTAATCCACCATCAAGATAATTGACTGAACTTATAAACAGACATAATCATAATTAGAATTGTATCTTCTAATTCAAAAGTGGATTATATATTTCTAATAATATTTGCAACAAATGTCAACCATGGTGTTTTCCAAATACAATTAGTTGATAAGCAATTTACACCATACTCCAAAAACGAAGAAAAAAATTGATTTCAATCTTATAATCAAGTGAGTAATACTATAACTGGTTTTTATGTGAAAAAAATACTGAATCAAGGATAACTTGGCATCTTAACACTGGCATTGCCAAATATACAAAATTACAACTCAAACGCAAATGATTTTCCACACCATTCATGTTCGCTGCAAATTCAAACCATTCCTTCAGCAACAAAAAGAGAGTTGAAGCATAAACAGGTATAAGATTTCCCAAGAAATTTAAAACTAACAAATAATCCACAATTTTACATAATTTATGATTGACTTCAGTCAAATACCAATTTGAATTCCCAGTACGAAAATAAAACAGTGACTTTGCATTCGTCATTTATCTTTCCAGCGCAAATCTTGCTTTCGCTGTTCCAGTCACACTAAAAACTAGTGTTTTCCTCAGGAAAACTAAAACCTCATGAGCCATCAAATAGAATTAGGAACATATTTTCACCGCGGAGTAACATTCCAAAGCAACCGACGGGAAAGAATACAGAAACACATTACCCGGTCCTTGGGCCGCCACTTCGATACCAACCCGCTATCTGAAGGCCCCACCTCAGCGCAATCCTCAAAACCCTCGTGCCGGAATTCCGAGAGCACGACTGTCTGAGGCAAGTAAGCCATGCTGGTGGCTCCCGCAGCCGCCGTCACCGGCAAGTTGCTCCCAGTCGAAGGCACCGCCTCCTGTTCCCTCTCTCCCACGGGCGCTCCCCCATCCTCCCGGCCAGAGAACTCATCCAGATGATTCGAAACGGACGGCGACGACACGGACAACCTGGATGCCATCAGATCTCCCAATGCCATCCAGTCAACGGTCCCCCAGCCCGGCCGCCGCCATCAACACGGAAGCGGGAAGCCTTACTCGACGACCACGCCGGCTCTTCCCCCTCTCCGATCGACGGAGATCCGACGCGCAGCCTAATCCACGAAGCCGCTATCCCAGCGGCGCATGGAGATCCGGAGGAGAAAGGAGAGGCAATCCAGCTCTGTCCTCGACGCTCGCTGCGGTGGCGGACGCAAACCCTAGGTCTAGGTTTTTTCCCCTCGCGAGGGCGTGGAGGCGGGCGAAATAGCAAGAGAAAGACAGGTGAGCCAGCAGAGGAACAAAAGAAAATTGGTTAAAAAATAAAATTAATAAAAAAACCTCATATTGCAGCTATTTCTTCAAGCTAACAAAATATAAACTAGTTATAAAAGGAAACTTCAAAAAGTGAATAAATAAATAAAAAATATATTAAGCCGCCCACCGCGCTCTGCATCCGTCTGAACCATTCCTGCCTCTTTTTTTTGCCTTTTAGCTGTAATCCTCGCCTTCCCAAAATACCCACGACCATCCCACCCGTCCACGCCCTTAAGCCGGGCGATGGAACGCCGACGTCCGCCCGATGCGAGAGTGGAGGTGATGATGGGTGATTGGATGAACGGTTGTCTCGCACCACATGTCATGAGGCGAGGCGGAAGTTGCGATCGGAGTTGCTCGCCAGCTCAGCAAATCGCATGTGTCCAACGAGCAATAACTGGATTCCGACAGCGAGCGGTAAGCTTTGGTCCCCCCCCCCTTCCTGGCCTCTGTTCTCCACATGGAAATCGCCGCCAAATCAGGCGTCGATCGAACTCAAGTTCGTTCGCCGACGGAGTGCTCAATCGACTCAGCTCCACTTGACTCCATTTCACTCCATTCGACACGATCGAGAGGGAACAAAAAGAAGAAGCAGGCGGCCTGAGTACGTCACGGAACAGGTGAAAACAACATTGTAGTCGGATCACTTGTCAGTTAGCCAAGGGAAAGTAGTGTCGACCTGGCTTGGTGTGGTGTGGCGTGGCGTGGGGGACTGGTCTAGATTCGGGTCCTCGAATGCTCTTCTAAATGGGATGGCTTTCGTGCTGATCCTCGTAATTTTCCCACGGCCAATCAGATTCGGCTTGTAGTTAAAATCAAGTTTGAAAGAAAACTTTCAAACACTCGAGCTTCGGCTCGCGCAGGCCAGCAAAAATCGCACGCAGGCTGTGCCCCCGCTGGAGGCCCAACTGACTTAATAGAAGACCAATTCGACTTGTAATCCTGCTTAATCGCACACGGACGGATCAAAGAAAAGACAGGCTGAATGATGTAGAAGACGCAACGCGATGCGGACTCCAAGGAATTAGAAAGAAGGGAAGACTTCTCATTGCCACGTAAACAGTAAGATGTAATCGCCATGAGTTAATAGTTATGTGAATGTTTGAATGAGGTTGAAGGCTAGAACAAAATTTCAAACAGCCTCTCGCGTACCAGACGATCGATCAGCCTCGTCATGAAAAGAACTCGAGAGGACCCTGGTTGGTTCATCCTGGTAAGGCGACCATTTCTAGTAATAGAATACTCTCGTCTTATCTGGCCAATAAACAATTCATCCATCACTCTCACTCTTTCTCCCTTGTTGCGTAGCTGCGTTGGCCTTTATTTTAGTTTGCACGCATTCGTTTATCTCTTCTCAGGACACGACGGGCGGTGACCCCCACACACTCCGCTGCGTGCGTGCAAAAGCTTCACCTCAAAAGTCTATTTCCTTCCCCAGCTCTCCAGCAATAGCCCCCTGCTCCTGTTCTTCTCCCTATTTATCGCCTCCTCCTCCTCCTCCTCCTCCACCTCCAAGAAGGATGTGTTCTTGAGCTGGTGGGAGATTATTCCATTGATGGGGAACTATAGATTTCGGCTATCTGACATGATACCCAATGCTTGGTTCTACAAGCTCAAGGACATGAGTCACATAGCAAATAGGAGCAAGAAGCACAGCGCGGCTCAGCCGCCGCCGCCGCCGGCTAAGCTCCTCCCCGGCAGAGCCTCCTTATACTACTCCAGCAGAGCCGAGGCGGAGAGGTTCTCCTTCTCCCCCACCAAAAGCAAAGCCCTGGCCGACCGTTTCGAGGAGCTGCCGAGGAAGTCCAAGAGAGGAAGCAGGAAGAAGCCCCCCGCCGCACGGCCGCTGCTGGTCGCCTCCGCCGCCCCCGAATTAGCGCCGCCGGAGACGCCGCGCAAGGACTTGGACTTCGCTAGCGGTGAGTCCGACCCGTGCTGTTGCAGAATCATCTCCTCTGCCACCGACATCATCATCGACTTGGGCGCCGGAGACTCCGTCGAGCTCAATCTCCGGCCGGTCGCGACGAAGCCGGTACCGCAAGGCGACACGTATTCTGTGGGTTCTGACAAGACGCAGGAACAGACGCGGCCGTCGTTGTCGTCGTCCCCCTGCGGAGCCCGCCGGCTTCGGGTGCGCGCCAACTCCCCGAGGCTGGCCCACCGGAGCAGAGCAGCGCGGAGGCAGAAGAAGGCGCTGCCGGAGAGTGCCTTGGCGGTGGTGAAGACGTCGTCGGACCCGCAGAGGGACTTCCGGGACTCCATGATGGAGATGATCGTGGAACACGACATCCGCGCTTCCACGGACTTGGAGGAGCTCCTCGCTTGCTATCTGTCGCTCAACTCCGACGAGTACCACGATCTAATCGTCAAGGTGTTCGAGCAAATTTGGTTCGATCTCAATTAATTACCTACTAATCTTGGTATGATCACGAGAGAGATGTTTATCGAATCTGTTCCTGGAATATGAGATTTTATACGAGATCATGTAGTCTTCACCGATATGACTCTTAAATTTGTTCAAAAAGCTTCCGTAAAAAAAACAATTTGTATATAAACGAAAAAGCAAGGAGTATCACTATCACTGTCACTTAATGCAGGTGACAACAAAATCTTTTACAAAATCCAGCACCAAGAAAAGATCTTCAATTTGCTCATTCTAATGGTCCCATATATGGGATAGATGTTAGAAATAGCAAGAGTCAACAGTAAAGTTAAAAATAAAAAAGTGCCCTCTTTTCTTAGAAGAACACCGAGGGAAATAAATCCTACACCATTTGAGATATCTCACTGACGTTCCTTGTTATCACTGCTTAATGAACAGGCAACCTATGAAGAAGGACAGTTTCTGAAAGTGATAGCTGGCCAAATTCTGCCACAAATCTAACTAAATCTTCCAAGGAAGGGACTGCACAATGTAACTCTGCACGTTAATGGGTGTGCAAGGTTTTAAGTCTGCAATTAAAGTTTCTTTTTCCATAACAATCAAATGCAGTTTCTGCACACTGCAGCGTTTCATGAACCATGATGCTGGCAGAAGGTTTCAGTGAAATGTAAAAGGTACAGAGATCCTCTTCATGGTATCTAATACACAGGCATCCATTTAATATGATAGGGTTCTTAAATATTGTTCACCCGCAGTTTCCGAAGCATTCGAGACATCGAGTGAATCTGAAATATTTAATCTGGAGTACATAAAGGAAGGACCTAAGCCTTAATATTATCTGCACAGCAGAGACACTGGTTTGGAGTAATGTTGGGATTTGACACATCATATCAGAGACACAGACTTCCAAAAGAAACATGCAAATGTATAAACTCTCTTCTTCCTGGTGAAGGAACCTATTCCTGGTGGGCAACTAATTTACTGGTTTTGAGCTTTTGATGCTTTTCTTCTATCACACTTTTGAGCGGTCTGATGTGTTCCTATTCCAGATTCATGTTCGACGCATTTCTCAAATTAGCATATATTTTAGAGTTGTTCTCTTTGTGACAAAAGATGAAACGTTCGTCCTCAACGTTCTCGTTAATCCGTCCCGAGATTAACACGGAAAAGATAAATTACGAGGGTTAATCTAACTAGTCCGAACAGTGACTAATACATAAAAGAACAGAAACCTGACTATTAGTCAAGATTTAATTTTCAAATCTTATTATGATAATATCTCATACACTAGCCAACCGTTCATTCCGTAGAAACTTTCAAATTCTTCTCGCAAGGGGCAGATATCTCTGTTTTGTTAAATTAAATTCCTATCTTTTGCCACCATGTTGATAGCTAAAGATAAACCTTTTTGAATGCCTCGAATAGTGTGTTCAGGTACGTTTTAGATGGAATAGTTAGGCAAATACTTTTTGATGACCATTTTCCAGAAACATTTCGGTATGTTTTAATATTAAAAAAAATAACTTCTTTTAAAAACCAAAAAAAGCTTCTTTCGACTCAAGAACATACGAGACTCTTAGGAAACCTTAACCAATTTCAAGGAAAATAACTGAAGGAGGAAAAAAAGAGATTAAATTCACCGATGTACGAGTACTTTCCACACACAGACAAAGAGAAAATGCATTACTGAAAAGAAAATTAAAAAGCAAAGTAAAATGCACTACCTTTATAGTTGATAACTCCAGAAATCTGCCCTACTATACATTTTGTGGGTCAATCTAATTGCAGAGCAGTGTGTCACTTTCGCAGCTAGTCCAGCTTTTTGCTCACTTTTTCAGCGTCGTTCCAAGTAAGGGAATTACGTGAACATGAATTCATGCATGCGTTAGGTATTCCTTGTAGTGCTGCTGAAATGATCCCAATCACAAATCCATCTTCCTTTTTCCCTAGTTTCTCTCTTTTCCTGACCCACCCAATGAATTGTAATTGTTCATCTCTGTTCATTGAACTCTCAATAGCTCGGAGACAACGATGTCTTCTAATTGTGTGTAGCTTCGTCTGGCCCATCACGTAGACCCATGCACGCCAAGCCCGTATGAGATAGATACTGAGCTCACACATACTTTCATTTCAGAAATTATGTAGCCACCTTTGTAAAAGTAAATTGTCAGCACTACTGATGTTAAGTATTCGTTGCTTTCAGCGAAAGTAACTTAAACACTACTGATGCTGATTCATCCATCATATTGTGATGGCTGATTTGGATATGAATCTTCTCACAATGTTGCACTGCAGCACTAGATGGTTACAAGTCGAAGTGATCGAGTCTAACAATAATTGCGACTTTAGCAAACAGCAAGCAATCAAACGTTTGGACTTGAGAATGAGTTTACAAGATAGCGATGCCCTACCAGACCACAAGACCCAACTCCTGCAAGAGAGAATGCCTAGCCATAGCATAGGATTAACCTGCTATACAATGATTTTGATGTGGATATGTAGTATTTTAGGAGGATACTATTGTTTCGAAGATACAAATAAGTGCTTAAAGTATGTGTCATTGATAATGACAAAATGTGTGTGTTTTTTTTAAAAAAAACAATGATGTCAGAAGGCAAATTGTGACTGCAAAATGAAGATTAACAAATACAATAGTGCATTGGGCATTGTTTAGATGATCTTTCTTTATCAAAATGGATGCCTCATCATCTCATTTAACAGCGACATAAAGTTACACGTTTGGTACGAGAGACAATTTTCAGTCAGATTTATTTAATAAAATCTTGATATATATTCGGTAGGTCGATTTTCAAACAGGCATTAAGATTCATTTCAAAATTACAAAATAAAATAAAATAAAATCACGCCGTTACAATCACGGAGTCGGTTCCAGCTCCATCCATATGCCGTCGCCCACTTGGCCGTCACGAGTATTTAATCTCCGCCCTAAAACACTCACGTCCTCTAATTAATTAATTAATCATTCAATCATTAATTGCTGTTTAAATGTTCCCATCGCCTTTCGCCTTCTCATCATTTCCTTGTTTTGAGGTGCGACTCGACTCTCGCCAGGACATGGACGCCATCACCTTTCTTTATCCCCCCACAATAAATTAATTAATTACGCCGTTGGATCGGCCGATTAGGACCGAGTCTCCTCTCCATCCCTTTCCTACTACTAAATTTCAAGGACGTGTACTCATCCACATTTATTTAATCGGCTTTTTATAGAACGTATGTAAAATTATAAAATATTTAAATTATATATTTTAATTTTAAAATTATCAACTTACATATTTAATTTTATTTTTATTCTTACTATTATTTTCAATTGACTTCTACACTATAGCAATCGACTAAGAATAATAACAATCGATTACTACCGTAGCTATTGATAAATTAATTTTATAGTTTTTTAGAAAATGATCGATTCTTATTTTAAAAATACTTCTTTCAATATAATAAATTAAATTGATATTTGAAAGTATTTATATAATCAAGAGAATTAGATAAATACATAAAACTAATTTTATGTCATTCTGAATTATTTAGATACATCAATCAATATTAATCAAAATTGACTAATAAACTTAGAGAGCTCAGAATGATATGAAATCAAATACTATGTATTCGTCTAGTTCTCCTAATTATATAAATGTCCTTAAACATCAATTTAACTGACTGCATTGCGAGCACTGATTTTTTAAATATGAATATGTCCGAAAAAAATAATTTATAATCAAAAAATCAATACTCTCAATATAGTGGATCAAATTAATTTTCAAGAATATTTTATATAATCAGGATAACTAGATAAACAAATAAAAATTAATTTAATATCATTTCGAGTTCTTTATATATATCAATCGATTTTAGTTAATTTTAGTCAAAATCGACGAATGGACTTTAAAAACTCAAAATAACATTAAATCAGTTGTTCTTATGTATTAATTTGGTTCTCCTGATAATACTTTCAAATATCAATTTGACCAACTATATTAAGAATAGTAATTTTAAAATATGAATCAATCATTTTTAAAAAAATATAATTTGTTAATATATTTGAAAAATCTAATTCTATGTTAAAAAAATATTGTTTTCAATACAGTAAATCAAATTGACATGTGAGACTATTTATATAATCAAGAGAAATAGATCAATACATAAAATTTGATTTTACGTCATTCTAAATTTTTTAGGTTTATCCGTCGATTTCAATCGATTTCGATCAAAATCGACTAGAAAGTTCAGAATGACATGAAAATATAATTTTATGTATTTGTCTAATTTTTCTGATTGTATAAATATATTCAAATATTAATTTGACTCACTAGATTAATAATAATAATTTTTTAAAATATAAATTAATTATTTTTTAAAAAATAATTTATTAATAAATATGATTTTCAATCTACTGTTATATATATTATAATAGTCGATTATAATATACCTCCTCCGTGTTGTTCCTGGGACGGACTAGCGGGGGCGCTGGGGCGAGCGTTTTGTTTTTTATCATAATAATAGTCGATTAAAAATAATAATATGAAAAAAATATAATTAGATATATAATTTAATAATTTTAAAATTAAAATAT
>JBBUKS010499639.1:0-14430 GCA_038050645.1 Hedychium gardnerianum | reverse complement strand
TTAGACTCATTGGATCATTGGACTAATTCAGATTAGACTCATTGGATTAGACTCAACCAACTAAGGAGGATTAATGCTTATTAATAAAGATTAATGGAACATTGATGAAAAGAAGACCAAGAGGCAAAGACCTTTGGTATTTATTGGATGAATATGAAAAGGTTTGAAAATGAGATTTTCAATTAGATTTTCATGTATTACTCTTTCTCTTGTCTTCTTCTTCTCTACTTAGCCGAAACTACCTTGAGGGGTTACTAACACAACCAAAGGTTGTTCTTCTCCGACGGCTTCATTCGTAAGTCGAATGAAGAACATGTTCGTGTGGATACCGAAGAGGCGCGACCATTCTAATCGTGCTGAGATCCGTCAAAGCAAAGTTGCTTCTAGGAGAACATTGTTCACGCAACAAAGGTATCATCTCTAAACAAACAAGTATATCATATTCGCTTGGATCTCTGGAGGGATTGAAATATTTTCCGCTATGCATGTATGTATTTTCGCATATGGATCCCAACATTGAACTAATCTAATTATTAACAAATTAAATGGATTAATTAGTTAATTACCTTATTTATAATCTGATTTCTTTTCTTTGGCAGCACAACCGGTGATGATGGTCTGCGGCGGCGACATTCGGAGATGTTGGTAGGGGTGGTACGTGAGGCGCCGATGGCAACGTCGATAATAGTGTGGACCGGCGACGCTCGCGGTACCCATCTTCTTCTCCTTCGGCAACATGATGGCGCCATGGTGAGGAATTCGTGGGTGAAGAGTGAGGACGGTGCAACAACGTCTGCCCAACAGAGGGAACAAGAAGCGGTCGATGCGACTTATGGAGGAAGCAACGTCGGTGATCTGCTTGTGGTGGGTGTAGCGTCGACGCTAGCGCATGGCGTTGCACGTTCGGGAAGGGGGAGGGGAAGGACGCGGTGCTGGCTTCTTGCGAGTGGTAGCATTGAGTCAGATGTGGAGAGGCGATGCACGACGGTAGTGGTCGCGACTGTCTCCTTTATGCTCCAGCGGCGAGGGAGGCGATTATAGAGATTACGATGGTTAGCGCGACGGCTACGGCCGGGGGTGCGTGTGAACAAGAGAAGGAGCGGCGGTGCTTGGGTGACGGAGATCAATGTTTAATCAAAACTAAGTGTTTGATAACAAAAAACTTAGGCTTATATACTCAATCAACTCCTCATTTAAATGGATAATTTAAACAGACTTTCATAAAGCCTAACTAATTTATCCTCATAAAATATTCAAATAATTTATTTTAAATTTTTTTTTTAATAAATTCTATATATTCCTATAATTTTATTTTCCTTATTATTTACCAATTATATTATTATTATATCCCTAATTAAATTTAATTATATTAAATTTTAATCATTTTAATTCTTATCATCTTTAATCTTTAATCTTTAATATATATATATATATATATATTACAAGTGGTCCTTGCCATAATTAAGGATTCCTTTCTCTCTCCTATTTAATAGTTTATTTTCATTTTTTTCACGTTTCTTTTCTCACGAGTGCTCCTCTTTCATTTTTTTTTATTAAAAGAGCATCTCACCCTATCAACTCCTTAAAATGACACAACGACCCTCAAAAATACTATTTAGTATTATTATCTCCTATTATATGCATTAAATTCTACATCTATCAACCAATTGTATGAAAAGAACAAGTTTGCATTGTAATAGCTATGAAACCATAACTGCTACAAATATTGTAGCAACTATTGTTTCGTAGCTGCTACAACATGAATATTATTGAACATGATAAGTTTGAGTTGTAACAGCTATGATTTTGTAACTACTATAATGTTAATGCTAGGTGAACAGGACAAATTCGTATTGTAGCAGCTAAGAAACCATGACCACTACAACATGAATGTGTTTGAACAAGTATACGTCGTAATAGCTATGAAATCAAAATTATTACAATATAAATGTTGTTGAACAAGTCGAGTATGCTCGAAAGGTTAAAAGTTTAAACTTGAAATCGACCTGTCAAAAAATCGAAATTGGTTTGCTAAAGAGTCAAAACTGGCCAAATAGTGCACTTAAGGACAATTGTGTAATTTTATAAGGGGGATGATAGAGTGGGGGGCCCTTTTGATAAAAAAAAAAAATCCTTTTGATTATTGTCCAATATTTTTTATCGTAGATTCTTTTCCCTCTTTCATCTCCACTTCAATGTAAATAGAGCATAAGTTTAGTGTTAGTCAACTAATGTGATGATCCATGGCGGTTGAGTTAACCAAGCAATCAACTTTGGATGGTTAACTAATAAATTAAATATTTATATTCATGGTTAAGTCAACTAATCAGGTTCAGTTGAATGATGTTAGAATTTAGTTGGATAAAGTTATAGTAGACAAGCTAGATAAATCTTTTGACATGAAAAAGCTACATGACATCAATCAGATGACATAATGACTGATGGTGTCCTTTTCGCTTTCTCAGGCTCATCCTCTCATGAAGCTACAACCACCTCCTGTAAATTCAAGATATTGTAGCTTGCAAAGTAAAGAACGTTAGGATTGGCTGGCTCTATCAGTGCAGCCACTCTGATGCTCAAATCAAGTATCCCATGGTTTAAGATAGAAGTTTCGCAGAGAAGATGAAGAGCTAAAAAAACTAGAGAATAGATGAGAGCTAAGTGAAGAAGAGATACCTTTGTGCATGAGAAGTAAACTATACCTCTGCCTTCGCCTGTGTGATGCTTATATAATTGGCGTAAAAGCATCTCCATGTTAGCTTCAGCGTGCTCCTCCGCCCTCCTCATAAAGGTCGGTAAGGGAACTAGACTAACAGCTGTTGGAGGCTTCTCCAATCATAAGACACCATGTATTCCTTTGAAGTCGATCAGGGAGCCATATTCGACAGATGGAATCTCCATTACAGAGAATCAAAATCCAAACACCATTTCACTCGAGCACTTAATCTTCGAATGTACCTTGGTTATTGAATGTGCATTAGTACTCGGGGATTGAATTGAGAATGATCTCAATGAACCCTATTGAGATGTTGCTGAACTGAGTACTTTGGCGTTCGAGAATACCGATCATTAATTTTCAAAAACATCAACCCCAAGTATTCAAGAATGTTTATCTAAAGACCATATTTGGTGCTTGGGAATATATTTTATGAGTGCTCGGGAATGCCTATCCTTATTGCTTAGGAGATGTCCATCTGAAGATAATATGTGGTGCTCGAGAACGCTAGTCATGAGTGCTCGGGAATGCCATCCTTTAGTATGTCCAATATTCGAGAATTAAGCCTAGTCGATTGAGGAAATCGGGGATGCCCGATTTCTAGATTGGTCACTAGGGAAATAACTCGGGTATCATCACATGTCCCCTCTTTTAGTTGGACTGAGAAGTGTAATTGAATGAAGTCCGATTAAGTATTAAATGGTTGTTGCTATCAAGTGTCACCTAAGCTAACTTTCCTATCTTGGTCTATCTTCCCTGTCCTTGTGTTAACTTTCCCGCTCTGCATCACATGTCCCCCTTCAAGTCAGACTAAGGAGCAGAGTTGAATGAAGTATAATTTAAAAAAAATTAATAAGGCAAAGAAAACAACCCCCTTAATAAAACACTGAAATAATTCAAAAAATCTGAAGATTGATTTGAGCCATTTGATGAGAAAGAAATCCAGCCTCATCTAGAAATATGCCTATAACCCCTAAAAACTAAATTTAATATAACATAATCATGTGGGTTGATAAAGCCAGAATGAGTAAAGCATCAACTTCAACTCAGAGTAATATTGAGATGGACAAGAAAACAAATAACAGAAATATCTCTATGGGGGAATGTTGTTGAGTAAGCTGAAGTTATAAGAGAATTCCTTCCCTCTCAAGAACATTACTGAATACATTTTGAGATAAACCATAAATCCCATTCATCTTAGGGATAACATTGAGAACATTCTAATGAGAGGAACAAACCCCGACTAGTGATGTAATTGAGGAATTCTGATAAGGCCAAAATCTACCCCCTCCCATTTGGGATAATGCTGATAAAATGAGAATGACTAATATATCTCGTTTGGGGATGTTATTAAGGAAATCTAGGAAGACAAGAAGATTGATCCCTACTCAAGTATATTGAAAAATGATATAGCCTGGGGTTGTGATATTATAAATTAGAGGCTATTATGAAATGGGGGCTATAAAGTTTGCCCTGAGGCTCCTAGAATATACTTAAAACATTAACTATTATAATTGACCTAGAGGCAATAGTAAGCTATCTAGCCCATATGCTGTTATAATTTGCTCTGAGATAGTGAGAATATACCTAGCTCATAGGCTGTTATAGTTTGCCGAGAGGATGTGAGAAGTTAGTATAGTGTATAAGTTGTCCCGAAAGAAATGTAACATATCTAGCTCTTGTTGATGCAAAAAGCACCAAATAATTGAATCAGGCTTTTCATGTTGGCAAAGCTTATTTGTGATATAACAATGTTGATCAAGTGTATAGGTAGCTCAACCAGAAAGTCCTAGTGAGACTAGGCAAGTGAAAATCCTAGTTAAACTAGGCAAGTGAAAGTCCAACTAGGTCAACTTGACCATATACTAGGTAAAGAGAAGTCCTAGTAGGTCAACAACACTGGATACTATGCAAGGAGAAGTCTTGGAAAATCAAGGAAAAGAGGCGAAAAGTCTAGGTGGGTCAGTGGACCGGACGTCTTGCAGGTCGATGGGTTAGCGAGGATCGAACATCGGAGGAAGCCTTGGGGGTTAAAGGATCGGATGCTGAGCAGGAAGTACAAATAGGTTTGGTGGACCGGATGTTTGGCACCAGGTATCCTAAGTGGAGTGGGTAAGGATATATTTCTATTGAGGGAACAATAGGGATTGGTCCAACCCAAGGTTTTACGAGAAATCCAAAGCTAGGACATGACTATTGTAAGATTGTCACCATTTACTTATACTACTGTTATTGTGGTAACTCTGAGATGCAGAGATCTATAAATGGAAGTTAGCCAGAATCAACAAGCTTCGGGCGAAAAGAAAGGATCCAGGCGACCGGAGGTCCTAGCGACTGTAGGTCCAGGGGACCGGAGGTTATACCTGGACTGGAGGTGATACAGGTGACTGGAGATGGATAAGTCACGACGGAGTCGGATATGATGAGACCTAGCTCCAAACGATCAGGGGCTATACGGGTGATCGGGAAGGACTATAAAAGAAGCTACGAACAATAGCCTTAAAACACCACTCGCGATCAACTCTTTCATCATTCTCTTGCTCCCGCCTTGCTCCAGAAATGCTGACACTACGTTGGGAAACTTTTTCGACAACCACGCTCTACTCTAGACCTATTTTGTTGTCGGTATTCATATTTTTTTTTATTCATCTTTTCTTATATTTGATTCATAAGGAATGGTAAACCGGTTACCATTCTCATCTTTTGTAAAAGATGAATCTCCATCTCTGAGTTGCTATTTCGAGATTTTTAGTCGATTTCTCATTGAAAGCGGTCAACTACTGCAGGACTTGGACTAACAACATGGACTGTGAACCAAGTAAAAACAAACATGTCTTTGTTGTGTTTTATTCCGTTGAATACTTAGAAAAACATGAAAAGCGACACGCGCTATTCACCTCCCCTGTAGTGCTCTTTTCAATTCTACAATTGGTATAGAGTGGGGTCTCTTTGAATTGGTGCATCCCCCTCTACGTTTTTTTTGATTTTTCATTTATTCTCATCATGTTTATTTCTTTCCTCGCACTACAAATATAAGACCAATCTTGGTACAGTTTTTTTTCCATTTTTTTTTTGCAAGAGTTCTTTTGATGGCACATCAAGAAGGCTACAGCACATCTCGATCGCCTCTCTTCTTCGACGAAGATTTTGGATACTGGAAGGGCCGAATGAAGTACCACTTGAAGACCCAAATGGAGATGTGGATCGTGATCCAAATATGATTAAGACTCCCTACCAATGAAGAAGGCGTACCACTTGAGTGCAACAAATGGGACAACCCAACGAAGAGAAAGATTGAGGATAACGCTAAAGCTACACAAACTCTCCACTACGACTTGACCAAAGAGGAGCTCAACCAAGTCGGACCATTCAACAATGCGAAGGATCTTTGGCAAAAATTTATCAAGAATCACAAAGGAACCTCCGACGCTAAGGTATGTAAGAGAGATGTATTTTTGAATAAATTATATAATATCCAAATGGAGGACGGAGAATCGACGAGTCAATTTCACACCAAAATCCAAGACATTTTCAATGGACTACACACAATCGGACAACAAGTGAAGAACTGCCACGTAATAAGGTATGTGTTGAAAGCATTTCCAAGAAACAGTTTATGGGAATCAATGGTCGATGTTTACAAGGTTTCTTGGGATCTTTCAAAAGTTAAATTAGATGAGCTATTTTCTGAATTTAAACTACATAAACAATCTAATGCTACTCCTATCAAGAAAGATATTGCTTTGATTACAAGTAAAATCAAGACTAAGACATTGAAGCCCAAGTCCCGAACCAAATCCGAATCTGAAGATGAGTCAGATTCAGAAGATGACGACGAGATCACCTCTAAACTAGTAAATCTAGTTTGAAAGCTATTCAAGAAGAGGAAAGGGTTCACCAAACGCAATTTCAAGAGGGTGATCCAAGAAAAGGCTAAATAGTCAGGTCCGAACCAAACCACATAAAGCAAGTCGGAAATAATTTGATACAGATGCAACCAAAAGGGGCACTTCAAGATGAAGTGTCCAAATGTAAAAGACACTAAGAAGCAAAGAAGGAAGAAGGCGCTAAAAGCAACATGGGATGAGTCATTGTCGAAAGATTCAGACAAGGAAGAACAAGCTCAAGTGAGCTTCTTGGCACTAACAGCAAGAGAACAAGTGGTCGATTCTGAATCCGAGCCCGAGTCTACATCCGAATTTGAACCTGAGTTCGAGACAAGCCATAGATCCGTATCCATTTTAGACGATCCAAAACTTCAGGTAGACTCTCCCTTAGTTAATAAATTATATTATTTAATTTATGATCTGACTTGAGAACTAGTCAAATCCAATGTCTGGGTCAAGTTACTCGAAAAGGAGATAAAAGCCCTTAAGGAGGAGACTAACCCAAGTTTTTAATTGAACAAGTTCAAAATGGAACTTCAACTCAAATTAAACAACATGAGGAAGAAAATTCCTCATTGAAAATTCAAGTCAAAGAACAGAAAGGGTCATTGGAATAGTTCACTTCAGGCACCAAGTACATTGAAATGATACTTGGAACTCAAAGGGCCATATACAATCGATCTGGACTCGTATATAATCAATCTGGACTCGTATACAACCTTAAGACTCGATTCAAATAAAACCTATCTTTAGTAAACCGAAATTTTAGAAACTGAGTCCAAGCATGGGTCCCTAAATCAAGCTTGAGTAATCAAGTTGAACCAAATCAATAATGGATCCCCAAGAATCAAATTCACTACCTAGATAGACCTTATCAAGGCTATGATTTAGGGGGAGCCAATAGACAAATAATTTTTTATGTTAGATGAATTTGCATGCTTGATTGATTTACTACTTTTATTATGCATGTTTATTTCCTGCTTAACTTAGAATGGTTAGATAAGGATATATCATTAATTGACACTTGCCAAACATAGTACCAAGTTAGGGCGAGATGATACTACGTTAGGGAAGCTTGGTCTAGGTGGTCAGATGGGGTAAGGAGTGCCTTGCTCGGTCTGCTTAATTGGGTGAAATTGACTGAAGCTACCTCGCCACATCCTAAACTAGTTAGACCAAAGTTTTTCAATAGATTAACTAAGTGTTCAATTTCTCAAAACAGCTTTGTCTAGAAAGTGGTCGTTGCTCCAATACCCAAGAAGGCATTTGTGCCTCGCCACAGCCTGGAAGCCGACACTTGAAATGTGCACTTAGTTAATCGATGGTTAAACTTGAATCTAACTCAAGGTCAATCAATCCTTATAACTCAAACTAAATTAATTAAAGATAAAATAGAAAACCATCTCATAAAGAACCCATAGGATTAACATGTTTAACAATCTAGAATGGGTTAGTGATGTGCATAGATTATATATATATTTAGACATTGTTTGTTTCACATCTACTTGCATTTTACTAAATATGATCTACATTATCACTCCCTATCTCATTATATTATCATGCTTTTACTCCTTTAGTTTGGAGATCTGTTCTCTTTGTATTTTCATTGATAGGACATAATTTGGAGCTAAAATGGACATTAGAGAAAGCTTGGGGAGTAAAACTTAACAAGCATGGCCGTGCCTTTTCAAGGCATGGTCGTGCCTTTTCAAGGCACGACTGTGCCTTTACAAGGCATGACCGTGCCCTAAGACATGACCGTATCTCTAAAGACACCCAATTCCAGTAACTCCAACAGCTCCCATGGCCAAGCCGTGCCCAAAGGCACGACCGTGCCTCCTTAGTAGGTGCCTCCAATAGCTCCCATAACCGTACCTCCTCAGCATCTCTCCTCGGATGTTCTAGCAGAACTCATGGTAAGGCCATGCCCAAAGGCACGACCATGTCTCTTATCAAGCCGTGCACATCGAAGAATTCCAACACCAACCATGGGCAGGTCATGCCAAAAGGCACGACCGTGTCTCATTTCAACATGTTTCCCACGGTTGGGTCGTGCCCAAGGGGCATGACATATCCTTTTTCTAGTATTCTCACGGCGTGGTCGTGCCTATGAGGCATGATCGTGTGGCGAGGTCCCAAGGTTATGTGGGTCACCTATAAAAAGGGTTTGAGATCCCCTTTTCAAGGGACGAGAGGTTTCCCCTTCGAGAGAACCTACGAGGTCCATTTCCTAGCCGATTTCAATGATCCATTTGTTAGAACCAAAGGAATTTAGATATCTCCACAATGATATGATATTATCCACTTTGGGCCTGAGCCATCATGGTTTTATTTTTGGGTTTTACCCAAAAGGCCTCATACCAATGGATGTCTTTCCCTTATAAGCCCATGATTTTTCTCATGTATTTTCAATGTGGGACTTTATTTGCAACCTTGCAACCCCAACAATCCCCCCTCAAATGAAGGACCACAGAGACCCCTCGTCTGATCCTTGACTCACCAGGACTTCATGCCCCTCGGTCCACCCGACCTACTAGGACTTCCTTGCCTAGATGCAATTAAGACTTCTCTGCATGGTGTCTGGTCCTCTTGATCTGGACACGGGAGCCCCTACTTCCTTTATTTGAGGTCAATATTCTATTCACATGACTCGATTAGATCATAACTCTTGTGCACAGTCGGTGGTTAGACCTTCTGGTAGTTTGGGCTCTGATACTAATTGTTAGGATCGAAGGAATTTAGATATCTCCACAATGGTATGATATTGTCCACTTTGGGCCTAAGCCCTCATGGTTTTATTTTTGGCCTTTACCCAAAAGGTCTTATACCAATGGAGATGTCTTTCCCTTATAGCCCATGATCTTTCTCATGTGTTTTTAATACGAGACTTTGTTTGCAACATTGCAACCCCAACACCGTCCACCTCTGAAGCTTGGATATCATCCAAAGATACCAACATAATCTCGAAAAGCACTTCTTCCTCTCTAATTTCTATTGGATTGTAAAAATGCTTCTCTTTTTTTTCTCTTGGATGTAATTTCCCTGTTATGGAGTAGATCTCCTAGATTCTAGGATATAGGGAGTAGTTTTGATGTGATGTTGATGTATAACTATGGATTTGCCAATTTCTTTATTCAATGACATGTTTATGACTTGTTCTATGTGTTGTGTCTTGTTTGTGTTTGAATGAATGTGTAGTTGAAGTGCATGCATATAGATGTGAATGATTGGTCACCATGTAGAGAAGATACTTTAGATTGTATGACCGAGGAGCCTTTAGTAATAGAGGGTAATTCTTTAATCAGATTTTCTAGAGTCATCGCCTTAAAATGAGGATCAATTCTCCGCAAGAGATTAACTAATTAGTGTTTAATGGATTTATATCAATTTAATGTTAGTAAGTGACTAGGGAGCCCTTAGTGACAAAGGCTAATCTTTTAACCGGACTTTCTATGTTCCCTCTTTTACTAATAGCAATAAATGAACAATGGTATAAACACTCTGGTGTAACCTCCATAGGTTCCTATCGATAATTTGGTTAGAATCCCAACAAGTATGGACAAATGAAGGGTAAGGGAATAAACAATCAATAACACATCAACTAGTATCATAACGAAACTGAAATCCTAGGATCACCTTCCCAAATCATTTCCTCTCTTAGCAACCATCCACTCTCATTGGACCTCTCAACTCTCTCTCTCTCTCTCTCTCTCTCGCTCTAGTTCACAAACTTTCACAATGACTTCGATTGTTTAGATAACCTGTTTTGTCAACTCACTAGTGCTTATCAATAGTCCCTGAGGATCGATATTTTTCATTACTTGACGACTTAGCCGTGCACTTGCGATTTTGATAACAAGTTTTTGGCACCATTGTTAGGGACTGTTTCAGATTAAAATTAGTGATAAACAATTTAGTTACTCTAGACAAATTTTTTTTTGTTAATAAATTTCTGCATTTTCTTATTTTGTGAATAACTATGCAATTTATTTTCCTTTCTTCAATTCTGCATTTACATTTGTGTAATAATTCTATTTTGGAACTTGACTTGAAAAGATTTGGATTTGTTCTTTTGTATGCGAAGGACTAATTTTGCAGGAGATCTTTTGCTTGTTGATCTTGAGATTGATAGAACTTTCAAAAGAAGAAGAAATCTGCAAAGACAATTAGAAGAAGAATAAATTCAATCTACCATGGAAAATAAACCACTGAAAGATTATGCAACACCTTATGCAAGGGGCCTAAGGTTTAGCATCACCAAACCTTCTATTGAGGCCAATAATTTTGAGATTAAACCCGCTGTCATATCTATGGTTCAACAAAACCAATATTGGGGAGGACCTACTGAAGACCCAAATTAGCACTTAGAAACCTTCTATGAGATTTGTGGAACCATAAAAAAGAATGGAGTGTCAACGGAAGTCATTAGATTATTGATATTTTGATTTTCATTGAGGGATTGAGCTAAAGCATGACTTAACTCCTTGCTTGCCAACAGTATTACAATATGGGAGCAGTGTGAAACAAATATTCTTGGAGAAGTTTTATCATCCAAGTAAGACTGCATAAATGAGGAATCTTATTGCAAGCTTTATGCAAAAAGACGAAGAATCCCTTTATGAAACTTGGGATAGATTCAAAGGTCTTCTTCAACAATGCCCTTACCATGGATTAGAGAAATGACTAGTTATCCACACATTTTATAATGGAATCAACTATCAAACAAAGTTGTCCTTGGATTCTGCAATTGACGGAGCTCTAATGAACAATGGCCTTGATGAAGCTGAGGAGATAATTGAAAGTGTGACATTAAACCATCATCAATGGGCATTGAAAAGAAATAACCCAATCAAAATTCTCGAAAAGTATGACGTGAACACATTGGACTTAATCTATACAAAGATGGATGCTTTCACCAAAAGATTTGACTCAATGAATGTTAATCCAGTTAATGCGGTAATTTTAAGTTGTGAAATCTATAGTGACCATGAACGCACGAAGGAAGTTTGCCAAATAGAAGCAATTTATGCACAATTGGCTCAGATTGAACATGTTGATGCTATCGACAACTTCAACTCAAGACCCAATAATGCATATTCCGGGACTTATAACATTGGATAGAGGAATCACCCAAACTTTTCCTACCGCAACAACCAAGAACAAATGGGGCAGTCATCCAACTTTCAACAAAACTCATAACCCTCAAGAATAGAGAAAATTCTTGAGGAGATTCAAGCTACCCAATTGGAAATAATGAATAATATCAAGAAATTTTGTGGAAGAA
Source organism: Hedychium gardnerianum (assembly GCA_038050645.1). NCBI lineage: Eukaryota > Viridiplantae > Streptophyta > Magnoliopsida > Zingiberales > Zingiberaceae > Hedychium > Hedychium gardnerianum. The sequence goes on along the minus strand of JBBUKS010499639.1, from coordinate 2,543 downwards.
TGGACAACACTAAAAATCATCTAAAAATTTTTGATAATCAAGTTGCACAAGTAGCTAGCTCCTCCTCAAGACCTCAAGGGTCATTTCTGGGAAAGCCCGAACAAAGCCCTATTGAACATTGCAACATTGTTGAGCTAAGAAGCAGACAAACTTTGGGAGAACCCCAAGTGACTGCTACTAAAAAAGGAATCAAACGTATGCCGATTGGAGAGCCAACTCCTTCCTCCTCATATAATGATCATATTCAAGAGGAAGTTAAGAATGATGAACCAATTGAAGGACCCCTTGTGGGGAATACGTACCACCGATTTCCTTTCCTCAATGAATAGCCAAGGCAAAGAAGGATGAAGGGTTAAACAAGTTTCTTGAAAAGGTCAAAGAACTATGCATTGAGATTCCCCTCATTGACGCCTTACAACAAATGTCCAATTTTTTAAAATTTATGAGGGAAATCATTTCAAATTGATGCATGAAAGATGGGTATGAGACTTATTATGCTACCGCAAGTGCACAGTTGTGTCATTAGTAATAAAAATATCGATCCCATAGGGACTGTTGATTAAGCACTAGTGATTTCGCAAAGTAAATTATCTAGACAATCAGAGGTTGGTTGAGTACTTGAGAACTAGAGATTTAGAGAGCGAGAGAGAGTTGAGAGAAAGAAAGAGAGAGCGAGAGTTTTGAGAGGGGGTGAGCTTAGGGAGATGGATTCTAGGATTTCGATTTCATTATGATGCTAGTTAATGTTCTAGTACATGTTCACTTCCTTATCCTCTATGTTTATGATCTTGTAGGGATTCTAACCAAATTAACGGTGAGCTATAGTAATTCTAACATCATTAAGTAAAAGAGTAACTCTAGGAAATTTTGTTAAAGGGATACCCTTTGTCACTAAGGTCCCCCGGTCATACAATCACTAGAGTTATCTCAATTACTTTTTAACGAGGATTAAAGACTACACCGGAGTGTTTACATCATTCTCATTCAATGTTACTAAGTAGAAGAGGTAATATAGAAAGTCCGGTTAAAGGGATACCCGAGGGCCCCCCGGTTATACAATCGCTATATTACACAAGTCACTTCCTAATATTAAATAAGTGTGAACTCATTAAGCTCTAATTAGCTAATCCCTTGCAGAGGATTAGCCCTAAATTCAAGTTGATGACTTTGGAAAGTCCGGTTAAAGGGATACCCTTTGTCACTAAGGGCTGCCCCGGTCATACGATCAAAAGTACCTCCTCTACATGGTGACCAATCATTCACATCTACATGCTTTCACCTTTCACACATTTTATCAAACACATACAAAGCATAACACACATAGAACATATCATAAACACTTCATTGAACAAGGAAATGCCTTATACATAGTTCATATATCAATCATAACATCATAATTACTCTCTACATCCTAGAAATGAGAGAATCTACTCTATTGCAAGGGAATACAACTAAGAGATGAAGAAAATAGCAAATTACAACTCAATACATGAAAATAGAGAGAAGAGAATGCTTATTCATGAAGTCCGACATCGTTGGAGGTGTTCCCTTGCTCTGAAGGTGGACGGATAGTCGAGATGAAGGAGCTTTAGGGTATCCCCCTAAGGGGAGAACCCTTCCCCAAGGAGAGATGCTAAACCCCAAACTCCAGATGCCTCAAAAGGGATGAAAAATCCTCTTTTATAGCTAGGGGACACGACCCCTACCTTTGTGCCACACGACCATGTCTCCAAGACACGGTCGTCAGGCATGGCCGGGCCGTGTAAATCCCTGACAATGGAACACGTTCGTTCTTCTAGGCACGACCCTGGCATGAAGACTGAGCTACTCTCTTGTTGGAGCACGACCGTGCCTCTCAGGCATGGCCCCTGCGTGGGTCTTGCTAGAGTAGAGACACGACCGTGTCTAAGGAGACACGGTCAGTCATGCCCAATGAGACACGACCATGTTAGCTGATAGACTTTCTCCTTTGCTACTCTAATATTCATTTTAGCTCAATTTTTGCTCCAAATATGTCCTATCAATGAAAATAGAGAAAGAGCAGATCTCCGAACAACATAGAATGAAAGCATGAAAATATGATGAAATAGGGTGCGATAATGTAGATCACAATCAATGAATACAAGAAGATGTGCTCTCTCTCTCTCTCTCTCTCTCTCTCTATATATATATATATATATATATATATATATACTCTATGCACATCACACCCGAAGACTTAAACCTTTGCTTATCCTCAAGCAAAAACCTGCAATCTAGAATCATGTGGAAATGAGATACATCATAATCGCTAGTGAGTCATGTTAGTCCTATCCTATAGTTTCATTGGTGAGCATGATACAAAGTTTGAGAATGGCCTAAGTTAAAGTTCTTCATGATTAGTGCGATGAGTGATTAATAATTCAAGTTTCAACTCCAAGCCTAATCAATTTGTTATCTAAATGTGTTCCTTGTGCTTCTGGCGATAGGCATTTACCTGTGATACGCATGGTTCACCTTTTTCAAACTCCACAAGGTCTCAAAGAATAGATCGGATCAAGAGA
>JBBUKS010499629.1:0-14430 GCA_038050645.1 Hedychium gardnerianum | reverse complement strand
TAGATGATGATATAGTAGGGGATAGAGCCCAATGGCGTAAAAGGATTCATATAGCCGATCCCACATAGTGGGATAAGGCTTGGTTGTTGTTGTTGATGTTGAAAAAGTGCAAAAAACGATGTACTAGCATCCACAAAACCAAGTAAATTTCCATTTCAAGGAGTAACAGTTTAATTGTTTAAACTTTCAGATCATTGGGGCTTTGGATCCAATGTCGCATGATCTAACCTTTTTATAATCCGCTTCCCAAGGTGGAGATTCCTCGAGTGGAGGAATCGCAAAAAGCCCTTCCATCTGAATCTAAAGCATTTGAAAATCATGTGAGTAGGATATTACTCTATCCAAGAATTAGTTGATCACTGTACAGAAAGTTCAAAAGATAAAACAGTTACTGTAATGATCAAAAAGAAAGAAAAAAAAGGCATCGGGATTGAGCCTGCTATAGCTACTCAATAGGTCAATAAAGAAAGAAGGTAGAGTAGTCATATGTACAAAATGCAGAGGATCTAGGAATGTTAGAGGCCATAGAATTGAAGTTTTACTTGTATTTAATAATATCTTCAACATAAGATGTGATTACTTGCACTGATTACAAATGAACAAGATTTTGATATGAGTCTGTTATGGTTGTCCTAACAACCAATAGAGCAACAAGGCAGAGTAGTCCATATGGACTGAAGCAAAGGCAAGATCAAGGTTGTCAAGATTAAGAATGACCGTAGATTCATAGGATCATATCATAGAATTCTAGTTGTCCTCAAACATTTGAGCAACAAATAGTCAGACTCATGATTTGTTCTTGTAAATGACAAGATGGATAGCAACCAAGTTAGATGACAATGATAAAAGTCGAAATAATTTCTTCTTTTTTCAAGTTAAAGATGTTCTCGCATAACCAAAGATGATATGGTATACAAAAAATGGTGTACTTTTGGTGAATGCCAAGCTTAAAATTGTTTATATAAACATAAATATTTTTCAATAACACAAGATTATCAAGATCTTACGTAGAATAGTGAGGGAACATAGAACTGGAGAGATTCTCGAGATTCCAACCCTATTTAGATCCCACTTTGGATCTAGATCATTTAGGTCAACTTAGATTGCGAGATCATAAAATTCTAAGGTTTAGATCACAATCTTGGCAATCATGGGAAGAATGCAACTCCTTTATAAGTGAAGGTTATTAGGAAATTTGAATCCATCTCAAAAGGACCAGGTATAAAGGTGGCACAAATTGGCTAAAAAATAAAGGTTGTAGTTCCTTCTTCAAAGGAGGAAAGGGGTAAAAAAGAGGAGAAGGTAGTGGTGGAGGAGAAGAAAGAAAAGGCCATCACAAGATACAACTAAAAGAATAAACATCAACTCATCTTAAAATTTTCTTAGCCCAGAGACAATAAATGAAGAAAGCAAACACACTCACCCCATTGAAGATTGCAACTCAGCAAAAGTAAACAGGATGTAGGGTTGAAAACCATAGCTGGAGATAAAAGAAAACATCAGATTGGAGGAAGAAAACCGGAATTGATAGGGACAGAAGGATTTTTTGGGTAAAAAAAAGCCTTCTTACAGATGAAACAGTGATACATTCTTTCAATGGGATAAACCAATTCCCTAGGTTTCATTGGACCAATTTACAAGGTGGTCGAAGCTGCTTCAATTGCATCGAGGGCAATCTAAGGAGTCCGTGTTAGTAAATCTGTGTTTTGGGCAAAAATAATTTTGTGGCGTGAGAGTTTGGAAGAACCGAAACCCACGTGCATCAAGTGGAAAGAATAAAAGGGCATTTATTATCAAATGTTTCTAACTATAGCCTCCCTGTCAACTCCCAAGTCTCGAAAGCCTTGACATACTTAAAGAGAGAAAGAAGAAGGTGGCAACCATACGATATAAGAGGAATGAAAAACAAATTTGATGCGGCAAGACTATGATCATCGACTTGGCACTTATTGACATCTCAGTGTCTCATGTGACAAAACTTTTTTTCTACATTATTGTTCTGTATTCAAGTCCACCTTGGTTGTCGTTGACACATTCTGCAAGAATTTTCTTTTGGTAAGTCAGATTTTACTCTCTTCAACCTATCTAGTTTTATCATACAACAGAAGACTCATTGTTTCTTTCTTTTTTATAATCATTTTAGTTTATTTCCAATCTAATGGGTTTAATTTAATGCCTTAATAGATTATATTTACTTTTAATGGCTTAGATCCAAGTTAAAATGGGTTCTATTTCTTTCTTCAAAATTGTATAAATTTGTAATGAATCGCATTGAATTGGATTGTCATCGTCCTTCTAAATTTCAAGTCATATGTATGGCAAATACATGTGAGTCATAATGTATAGTATGAAACAAAATAGTGGATTGTATGAGTCTAACAACTCTAAAACATGGACAGCAATAGGATGAATTTTTTGAGTGACTGTCACAACCTGACCCATTTAAATGGGTTTAGGTATGGGTATGAGTAAGTAGCATGGCTATGAGTAACTTAGCAGACACTAGATGGTCATGATGAGTATTAGACAGTTTTGGATTTAATGGCTTGAGTAATAGATACCCCAATAAATTTAATTATTTTATAATAGATATATGTACATTCTTTAAATTTCTAAACTTTATTTCTTTTAATGCATTTTAGAGTCAAGTTGTGTTTTGGTGGGTACTCATAGGCACCCTATCCATTTGATCAAGTATGGGTGTCCATCTAAACATTATGGGAAAGTTACAGGTAGAGAAGGTTGGGTACAAGTATCAAGTGTGTTAAACAGGTATTTGTGAGTTAAAGAAAATTTCAAGAATACTTTACCCTTTGCCATCCCATTCAAAACTTTGAGAAAATATTTTCCAGTTTGTTAAACTCATCTCAAATAAAAGAAACTAGAATTATCATGATTTGCCTTTGTGAAATATGGAAGAATTGCAGTCCTTCAGAATTTCCTATCATATGCATTCCAATGAAAGGTAGTTATGATTTTCACCTACTTGGGACAGGCAGCTTCTTCTTATCTTTGTCATAAAAAGTTGTACTTAATCAAGAAGTTAGCTAGCCACAATATTCAAACAACTTAGTATTTGTTATCAATGATTAGCCAATTTTTCAAAGTCTAAACAAACAGATCTATGTTTCTCAAACTCCAATTGCTCCTACAGTCATAGGTCCTGTTCACACCTAGTGCATCATTATTCTCTTTTCACATCCAAAACATGAGTATCCGCATTTATCATCATAACATTCAGAACTTTTGAATAATTATAAATCCAATGTTAGATTTGCTACTAACAAATGCGTTTTTGAACTCTGAAAACCTACTCAGTGGTCACGCTTCTTCTCTCTCAATAACACCATTTTTGCAAGATAACCCGACCACATGAATATGTATCAGCATATTGCCCAACACCGAAGCGAAGAAACTAATTAAACAAAGAAAAAAAGAGAAATTTCGGTACTTGTCCAAAACTCCAAATGGGGCAACGAAAATTAAAACTGCATTTTTCAAATGGCATGAAAAGAGAAAACCAAGATTAGAGCAAACCTTCCGTACATCAAGACTCCCCCGTGTTCTCTCGACTGGGAAACATCATCTCGTCGACAATCGACACACTAATCAGAGCCCAAGGATCCACTCAATCAACAATCACCTGATCGAATCCAATTTCGACGAGATTCGCACGACCAAGCAAACCCTAAAACCTCGAACAAATCGAGGTTCGAACAGTTAGACTTGACGACGAAAGGTCTCGAGATTGAAGTTGAGAAACGAGAGGGATTCTGTCTGACTGGAACAATCGGAGCCTTAGGTTTAGGAGTCCATCCAACACATTGAAATCGAGCCAAGTAGGGCCGTGATAGACTGATAGGATCCAAAGTGGATCGAGCATTCAGATTCACTCCACGTCGCCTTTGATGAAAGATTGAGTTAGGGTGCAGTTGGCGGTCCCTGATTGGAAGAATGGAAGTCGTGAAATTCCAAAACGGGGAGCCGAACCGAAGACGACCACGTGAGGTGTATGCGGTCCACGACGTGACCTTTAGTCCCTTGATCAGAAAACACGTGTGGTTTTCTACGGCGGGACCGACACGGCGCGAGAAAACAGCGCCATCTTGACCAATCTGAGCCGTCCGTCCGCAACAATCGAAAACTTCAACAATTAATCAAAAACATATTTAAAATTATAAAAAAATTTAAAAAACATACATAATTTTCAATTTTTTCAAAAAATATACTTATTTCTCATTTTACCTTTTCCCTCAATTACTATAATATCATATTCAAAAAATAATATTAATATATAATCAAGAACGAAACGAAAGTGAGGACTCTTCAATTTTTTAGTATAAGAAATAAAAGAATATAAAAATAAGCAGTAAATGAGGAGCAACGACACGATCCATCCTTTTAATGTAACTATATATTTTTATTTCTCTAATATGAAATTTTTGACATTATCTTTTACTATAATATTAGATTTTAAAGAATAGTATCATTATAATATTATATTTTAAAAATTAATATTACTTTCATACTATATAAATTTCAAAATTAATATTATTATAATATTAATTTTTAAAATATAATAGTATCATAGTGAGATAGTTTTTCAAATTTAACATCATAAATAATTTTTTTAAAAAAATGAGAAACGAGTGCGTCCATTAAATTTAAAAGTTAACTTTTACAAATTTATAATTTTAAATACGATCTTTGATTAATTGCCGTAGAAACTTTGATCACAAGAACCATGATCCAACGAAGGGATGAAATTAATAAGGCTTGACTCGAATTTAAAATCTATGAAATGGTAGGAATGTATCTTAATCTAAGGACTCGTACAGGAGCGGAAGTCATGCACTCAACATTCATAACATTTTTCACTTCAAATTATTGATTGTATATTTGCAAAAAAAATTAACTAGCATCTTATATTCAATTCTTAGATCGATTAATTCTAAAAATAATCGATTTAATTCTATAAAAACTTTTCATCAACCATCAAGTAAATTTTAAAAGTGTTCGTGATAGGCGGTCCAATAACCCAATGATCATGTCCGAGAACGTCAACGAATGAACCACCAGCTAGTTGGCATCGATGCTGATTTATTCACCGATCACAGAGTAACAGCAAGAGTTCATAGAGAGATTCATCTAAGTCTATATGAGGAAAACTAGAAAGAGAGGGTTAATATGACGGCTAGGAGGTTCCCCAGTGTGACCACTCTGATGCTTAAGTTAGGGTTCCGTGGAAGAAATAAGAAGATGAACAGTAGCTATGGTTTGTGGATGCGTCTGTACGCTTACCTTTGCCTACGGGAACAAGTGATCTTTTATAGAGTTGTGCTTGTCTGCCCACATTCCCCATGTGCTCCGAGATTTCCGCCCACGTTACCCCCTTTACTCATCATTTACTCGGAGTAAATGTCTACATTTCCTACGTCCTCTATAAAATAACGGCTACATTGTCCGCGTCCTCCGTGAGCAATGACTATCCATTCCAAGTGATGCGGAGTAAGCGACCCAGGCCAGAGAACCTTGGAGAGTCGGGGCCACTAAGAGTCGAAGAACCTCAAAGAGTCGGGCCCCGCTGGGAACCGGGGCCGCTAGGAGCCGGGGAACCTCGGAGAGCCGGGGCCCACTGAAAATCGGAGCTGCTAAGAGTTGGGGCCTGTTGGGAGTCGGGGCTGCTAGGAGCAAGGAACCTTGGAGAGCCAAGGCCTGTTGGGAGTCGGGGGCTCTTAAAGCTAGGGATATGTCACCTCAACAGGATTATTGACCTTCCCGCCATGTGACACCCTATGATTACCTCTCATATCACTTGTCTCCCCTTCTAGTATAATCGAAGGAGGTGAAAATTTGACTGATTGAACTATTGTGTGGTCAATCATGCATGATTGTAACTTCTACATAGCAATTCTTAAGTTTCAACCTGAGTAAGATTGTGCTTTAAATGCGAGATTTGTGTCTTTAAATGCAGTCACGCCTATTAAATGCACGTCACATGCAATTTATCTTGATTTTCGATTTAGAGTGAGGTGGCATGTTTCTAAGGTTGCATCATATTAATGGGATGTGACCGTCCGCGAAGAGAACGAAGCACCACCGTAATTATAATGATTATGGAGATTTGGTTTTATTCGAACATCTGATCCAACAGTTGGAACTCCATCCCACCCATGGGATGGCAAACATCTAATGATCGTAATCGAGCAAGTGCGAGTATATTAGGTTGAAGGGAGGACGCTTTAGCCTTTATCGTGTAACCTTTGCTTCTGTTTCTACCGCCTGCATTTTCTTCATCTCCGAGCGCTCTAGTTATTTTCTACTTGTAAGTCGCTTTGCTGATGTGTTAATTCCCTTTGTTTATTGATATCTTCTATCCGCCAGCTATTGCGTCCATCGTCTAACATAATATCTCTTCATGGTTGCTGGGACTTCTTCCGTTTTGTGGTATAGGTTTATTGAGTCCAGTTTCACACGTAGCTCTTTAGAAAGGTTAAGGGTCACCTATGAGATTTTGATCGATCATCAGCTAGTTTGTCCAAATGGTAACTATCGCCCAAATTGTCCCCCTCTTGGGTGCAAGATTTTTTTCAGAAGTCAATTATTGAGTGAGATGCGTTTCCCCATTACATCATTCTTTGCAAAAGTATCGTAGTATTTTTATATCCCACTATTCCAGTTTGGTCCAAATTCTTTCCAGATTTTAACCGGTATAGTTATTATCTTCCGTTTGTACCGTATACCTTTATCTCCCCATATCTTCCATTATTTCTTCTACTTGAAAAAAATGAAAGATGGGGTATTCTTCTTTTCGTCCCGGGCTGGGGTCTGCCTTTTGAAATGTCTCTCATCTTCACATAAGGGATGAAAACCTCAATTTTTCTTTATGAGACCCTGAGTCCTGTGTTTTGGCCTCCCGATGGCAACTTGAGCTACCTGAACCTCCTTTCTTGAAGAATCACTACTTAAAGCGGGGTTACTTCATTTTAGCCTAGAAATTGCAGGACTTGACTTTCGACAACAACCTTCTGCTTGAGTAGGGGTTGCTTCACCTGTTTGGATTGAGTCCCGTCCCGACTCCCCTCAAAACTTCATTTGGTAAGATCATTTACCTTCGAAATTTTTGATATTTAACTAAAGGTGTACTTCTTTTCGTAGCTACCACCATGTTAAGGGCCTCTTTGAACAAGGTTACGAAGTTGTTGGAGGTTGAGCTGGAAGTGCGCTTAGTCAAGATCATCGACTTATCAGTGGAGGGAGTGATGCCCCAGGAGGTGACATCACTAGCTCCCAACCTGACTCCGACGGAGGCGTCATCCTGAGCTGTCGCCCCACCACCAGCTCATGGAAAACTGAAGGCCCCTATGGTTGTCTCCTCTACTGGTGCAGAGCTCTTACTTATAGAGGGGACTGAAGTGCCCTCGGGGACAATCAGAAAGCGACGTCGTTCACCAAGACCCGAAACGAGTCCTTTGTTGCCCCGAGTAGCCCAGGACCCGGCCTCGTCCCCCGTGGCTCGACCTTCAGGTTCTCTTACTGACTCGAGGGGCTTTTGCGTCCTGGCTAGGACTCCGGCCGACCCGTCTCCTCCACTGATCTATCTTCGACATCACCTACTGATTCAGTCACCTTATTGAGGGTAGCTCCATCCTACCTCAGGCCCCAGTATCTCTTCTTGAGAGGACTCTAACATCTCTTGCTAGATGGGAGAGCCTTGACTGACAAATCAGCTCGGCTCATCTTCCGTCTCCAGGTCTTGGTGTCCCGGATCGGCGAGAGGATGCCGGGGTTGGACCTTCTCATCCTAGACCAAGCGCGGGGACCGCTTCAGCTACTGTGGAGGCGTCCCTAGGGCAGTAGGTCCTTGTAGAACACCAGTTGGACCTCACTCTTTACGGTCTAGTGGCTGCCCAGTGGACGACGGGTGAAGAGGCGGCTAAGGGCATGTCCTTAAGGACCTTGGCGGAGGAGCTTCTGCTGACTGAGATTGACCACATGTCCAAGTTAGTGGTATTCGGTTGGTGCTTCCTTAAGGTGTGGTAGGGCCGCCGTGAGATGTTGGCTGGAGGCCCAACTTGCCCGAACTCCCTTCGAGAAAGTTTTGACCTCAATTCGGGTGGAGTTGGGCATGACACGAGTAGAGATTACCCGTTTAAAGCAGCTAATGGTAAACCCGGCCATAGCTCACGTGGAACTTACCCGGGTGACGGGGTGTTAGCTTAGAGGTCGGTGGAGAGGCTCGAGGCGATTCACGACCTCAAGACGATGAAACATCGAATAGAGCCTCTAAAAGGCGAGATCCAGCGACTAAAGTCAGAGTAGGAGACCCTAAAAAGGAAGAAGAAGATGATGATAGCCACTGCGAAGGCGCAACAGAAAGAGATGGAGGCGGCTAAGGCTCGGGCGATGACCACCCAGGGCGACTTGGAGGATAGCCGAAAGCAATTCAAGATGCTGAAGGTGGAGTTGGAGGGCACTATAGCAGCAACCGAGTCAGCCCAAACCTTAGCGGAGGCCTGCCTGCAAGAATGAGATTCCTTCCATTCGGAATCAAAGGCCGTCAAAGCCGAAGTTGAGGCCAGGCTACTAATGTGTGCATTTCATATAAGATTTTTTTATCATAGTTTGACACACAACATATCTCATTTTATGTAAATATATCTCATATTTTCATCTATTCATGCTTTATTTTGATACTTTTTTATTTCGGAGAGCTGCGCTTGTTATTTTCTTTGATAGAGCGTGAAGAGGAGCGAAAATGAAGTCCAAAGACCAATTCCCGAGTGTATTCCAGCTGCCACAGCTGTAGCCATCCTGGAGCGGTCATGTCAGATCTTCAGACCTTTCTAGTGCGTGCCACGAGCAAGTTGTGCCAGCAGGCACGGCCATACCTAGAATCCCAAAGTCTTTCTAGTGTGCGTCACGGGCCGGCTATGCTACATCTTTGGATGTTTCTAGTGTGTGCCACGAGTAGGCTGTGTCAATCGACACAGCATGCTGTCGCTCGAAAGCTTCCATGACGCCCGACATAGATAGACTGTGCCAATGAGCACTGTCGTGTCGGGTGCTTGGAAATCAAGTATAAAAGACTGATTTGGATCTCAAGTAAGGGGATCTCGATTGGGAGTCGCCAAAGGGCCCCAAGAAGACTTCGGAGAGCAGATACGAGGGATTTTCGACGCCATAACACTTAGATTTCAGATCGAAGAGCATATGGAGATAATCCTACACATTGATACTAAGTTTTTCTTCCCTTTTATGAATTTGTCTTGATTGTAACTTGTTTGAATGATGATCTCTGATTGTAACTCCGAGTTTATGGAGTAGACTTTTAATTTTAGGATTAGGGATTAACCCCTTTGATATGTAAGCACTATTTTTTGAATCTATTAAGTTTGCATATTTCTTATTCAACGACATGTGTGTTTGTTGTCCGGATCTACTTTGTACACACGATTTTGAAACCAAAAGCACAATATTCGTATCTAATGAGGTGCGAGAATGAACCAAGGAGCAATATGCTATCATAAATTTTAATGGATGAGTTCCAATTCATTACCACGTAGTAGAAGAAGACAACTTAGGGGTTGTGGGATCATGTGACAGAGATCTTCTTAAGAAAGTAATATCTCAACTCTGTCGCTCTGAAAGTAGACGACGAAGTGGAACAGATACGCTGGTGTAGTCCCAAAAGTTTATATTGAATACCAGGTAGTCTACATACATAAATAACCATCGAAGATAGGAAACAAAATACAGATTAGGTGTTTACAATCATTATGGTGAAACCGACATCTTAGAATCGTTTTCCCCATAGAATTATCTCATATTACTCTCCTTTCTCTTCTCTCATCTCACTCAATACTCTTTTCTCACTATATTCTTAGATTTTTTTTCTTAGATCTCTTGCTCTTGCATGACTCAAACCTCACGATTAGTCTAGACAATTATATTTATTTAGTAGATTAATACTTAGCCACCAATCCTTGTGGATTTGATATTTTATTACTTAACGACAATCGTGCACTTGCGATTTGCACCACATCAGCTACAGACGATCTTGGAGACTACCCACAAAGATGTCGAGTTCGTCCGGGTCCTAGTCGAGGCCCGACGACAAGGGTTAGAGGTCACATAGACCGCGTTGGGGACTGCCTAAGCCGAAGCCAGGACCTCTGAAGCGTCAAAGTTTGAGTTGCAGGTGATGATGGGGCTTTGAGAGGCCAATTGGAGGATCAGCTGTCTAAGCTCCAGAAATATCAAGCCGGGAAGAATGGGTGGTGGGCCACCAAGAAAAGAAAATTCCTGCGTTCGGAGGAATTTTATGTCCGAGTTGGGGGAGTTTGAACCCTGAAAATGACACGGGCAATACGATATATGCTCGACCCTTGTGCGACGGGAAGGTTGATATCGCAACCTCATAGATCTCGACCCCGACTATGTCTGAGTCAGGAGAGTTTGGTCCCTAAAAAGGACATAAGTGATATGATATATGCTCAACCCTTGTGTGACAGAGAGGTTGATATCACAACCTCATGGATCTCAACCCTACTATGTCCGAGTCGGGATAATTGGGGTCCTAAAAAGGACGTGAACGATACGATAAATGTTCAACCCTTGTGTGACGGGGAGATTGATATCGTAGTCTCATGGATCTTGACTCTAACTATATTTGAGTCGGGAGAGTTTGAGCCATGAAAAGAACGCGAGCAATATGATATATGTTCGACCCTTATGCGACGAGGAGGTTGATATCGCAGTCTCATGATTCTCGACCTCGATTATGTTCGAGTCGGGTGAGTTTGAGCCATGAAAAAGACGTGAGCAATACGATATATGGTCGACCCTTGTACGACGGGAAGGTTGATATCGCAACCTCTTGGATCTCGACCCCGACTATGTCCGAGTTGAAGAGTTTGGACCCTGAAAAGGATGCAGGTGATATGATATATGCTCAACCCTTGTGTGACATGATATTGATATCGCAACCTCATAGATCTCGACCCCGACCATGTCCGAGTCGGGAGAGTTTGGGCCTTGAAAAGGACATGGGCAATACGATATGCGCTTGACTCTTGTGTGAAAGAGGAGGTTGATATGGCAGCTAGGATCTCGACCCTAACTATCGTCCGAGTCGGGGGAGTTTGAGCCTTGAAAATGACATGGACGATACGATATGCGCTCGACCCTTGTGTGAAAGAGAAAGTTGATATCGTAGCCGAGGTCTTGACTCCGACTATTGTCCGAGTCGAGGGATTTTTGCGACAGGCTTGGTCTAACGAAAAATGCTCTTTCATTGATTAAAAAGTAAAAGGAAAATACAAACTTAGAAAATATTTAAAAGATGAAGGATATGAAAACTTCCTAAAAATGATAGGGCTTCAGGTGGTTGGTGCTTTAGGGACGGTTGAGATTTTTACTGTTCGAGTCCTGCAGGTAGTATGATCCCGTATTTAATTTGCTAATTACCCAGAATGGTCCCCCCATTGTGGCTCTAACTTGTTAACATCTCCTAACCGGTTTGACTTTCTTCCAGATTAGGTCTCCGACTTGAAAAGAGCTAGGGATGACTCGTTTGTTATAATTCTGGCGCATTCTTTGTCGATATGTAATGAGTTGGGCAGTTGCCTTCTCTTTGGTCTCAGTAATCAAGTCAAGATCGAGGGAAAGGAGATCGAGGAAAAAGAGATTCGCGTTGTCTTGCCCATAGGTAATTTTCCAAGTAGATTTCTCACCCACCTCCGTTGGGACTATCACTTCTCTGTTGTAAATCAGGTGAAAGGAAATTATTTCTGTGCTCTCCCGGGGAGTGGTCTAGTATGCCCAGAGAAGGCAATTCATCTACCCAGCTACTCTGAATGTGGTCTAATTTAATTTTAAGTCTGCGGACTATTTCTCGATTGACTATCTCTACTTGGTCGAATAGACATTTGTTAGGATTGAGCTTGAGCCTATACCGTCTCAGAGTACAACATGTCTCTTCAGCATCAGACATTAAGTTCCCGGCCTAAGTGGTTTTGATCAAGATGTCGTCCACGTACACCTCAATGCTCCTCCTGATTTGATGCTCAAATACTCGATTCATAAGTCGTTGATAGGTTACCACTGCATTCTTTAGTCCGAATGACATAATAGTATAGCAAAATATTCCAACGGAAGTGATGAAACTAATATTTTCTTGATCTTCAAAAGTCAAAGGGATTTGATGATACCCTTGGTAGGTGTCCAGCATACATATAAGCTCACAACCATAGGTCGAATCTACTAGTTGGTCAATACAAAAGAGGGGATAATAATCTTTCAAGCAAGCCTTGTTAAGGTCCCTGAAGTTGAAACATACCCTCTACTTGCCGCCTAGCTTGAGCACCAATACCACGTTGTCTAGCCAAGTCGGGAATTGAACTTCTCGGATATACTCAACTTCCTTTAATTGTTTTCATCTCCGCCTAAATCACCTAATTCTGCTCAAGTGAAAAGTTTCATTTCTTCTATTGGACGGGTCAAACATTAGGGAGCAGGTTCAACCGGTGAGCCATCACCGTCGGGGAGATATCTGTGACCTCTTTAGCTGACCGGGCAAAGACATCATAGTTGCGTGAAAGACATGCAATCAATGCTTGTTTTAGTTCTGGATGGAGCTCTGTGGCAACTCAAGTAACTCCCTCTGACTGGTCGGGGTAAATTTGCACATCCTCTTTGTCTTCTATTGGGTGAAACATGGGTACCTCTTGAACAATTTGTACCAAGGTATCATGAATTCACGGAGCCTTGCAAATCGGTTTTGACTATGTTGATATAACATTTTCTGGTAACTAACTGGTCTCCCTTTGCTTTCCCGATCTGGTCTTCCATTGAAAACTTGAGCTTCTGATGGAAAGTTGATACCACTGCATGGAATGCACTTAGTGTCGGCCTCCCCAATATCACATTGTAGGCAGAAATCGTATTTACGATAAGGAAGGGTGTACGTCGTGTCCTCACCGCAGGTGTCAACTTTTCGGTAATATGGCTCATTAACTGCACCTCATGTCCGGTAAACGCATACAGGGAGGTGTTCACGGGGTGGAGTTCTTCCTCTTCGAGCTGCAATTGGTCAAAAGCCTATTTGAAAATGATGTTAACGGAGCTACCTGTGTCGACAAACACCTTTTTCACTGTGTAATTAACGATCTGAGCTTTAATCACCATGACATAATCATGGAGAGTTTCTACCCCTTCTAAATCCTTGGGCTTGAAGTTGATGGTCGGGCCTCGTCCATTTCCATGACTGGTGCTGACTCCATAACTTTTTAAGATTCGACCGTGGGCCTTTCGAGCTCGAGTGAAGTCTCCGTCTGTTAGCCCTCTTGAAATCATGTGGACCGCTCCTCGAAGATTCATCTTACTTTTGCCTTCATCTTTCTCCTTTTTTCGATTTACTTTCTGCTAAGGTTGGGACTAGGATCGAGACTCCCTTCTAGGTGAAGAAGATCGTCAATCTAAACTGCGGTCCGGAGCAGCATCTCGATTAGGTCGATGAGGATGTCAATAGGGTTTGGGGGATCCTCCTCAACTTGGCTGATTCCAAGGAGCTTTCGGATCATCAACCACTCACCGTAGTTCCCGAGCATACTGTTGGCAGTCTCGGGTTGAGTGAGTATTCGATTGGTGAAAGGCGCAATATTGATCCTCGTGGAAAACTTTCAACTTGACTCAGGAGTCGAAGCCGAGGAAACTTCCACCGTCTGCACAGTCTTGCCGTTTCTACGGTTAAGGTGTTCTCAATTTCGCAAGGGAAGGGGGCAGAGCCTTGCGGTCCTATTGAGTAGGGGCAACAACCAGAGTTTAGACTTCCTTTCTCTTAGTAGATTGAGCTTCTTCCACCTAAATATATTAAAGCGCTCAGGCCTATAATCTGTCAAAATCAATCGGAGGATTCTTAACCAAAGATCTAAAGAAATCTTCATCTATCAGGCCTTGGGAGAAGGCTGACCTACACATTCGGGGTAATAGAAGGAGCATCCATGACTACCCGATTGAACCATTACAGATAATCCTTCAATGGTTCCTTGGACTTCTACTTGAGAGCAAACAAATCGTGTGAGGTCTTATGATATCTCGGGCTGATGGTAAAGTGTTGCATAAATATGGTTTTGAACTCTTCGAATATATGAATGAAAGAAGCGGGGAGTCGATTGAATCATCTTTGCATCGAGCCCCAATAAGGTTGTCAAGAAGACTCGACACATGACATCGTCCGTATACTGATGTAATAAGGAGTCGTTCTCAAACTTACAAATGTGATCCTTGAGGTCGGTAGTTCCATTTATTATGTTTGAGAGGTGTCCTAAGGCAATCGTCTTATGACTTATATTATTTATATGATAAATATAGATTTACTATCTGAGTGCATATTCTTTATGTGTTTGAATTTGGTCTTAAACTCATTTA
>JBBUKS010499613.1:0-14431 GCA_038050645.1 Hedychium gardnerianum | reverse complement strand
AATAATTAATTCGATTACCATCTAATTTTAATGCAAAATTTGAACAATTTGATTGATCCAAACAAAAAATTTTAAACTTAAGGATGTCAAAAATATCAAATTAGGATTGAAAATTTTATCGAGTCAAATTAGATTGGACCGAAATCTCGAATCAGGATTGAGGGTTTGAGTCAAATCAAATTGGATCCAAAATTTGACTTGTAAATTGAATTCGAATTGACTGAATTTAGAATGGAAAAGTAGAATTTGAAAGTTATTTTATGATGCGTGAAGACTTTTTAATTTTATATTAATATCTTAAATTTTTGTAATATTTATTTTATTAAAGATTTAAATTTTTAAATAATTTTTCTAATAATTAATAATTAGATAATTAAATTCTTAAATTTAAATATTTAAACTCATAAAATATAATTATGAAAAATCAAATAGGATTGATCGATTATTTAGATTGATCCGGATTAAGTTTATTATTTTCAAGTTTATTCGGGGGCAAATTATCCTAAAATCCCTAATTCGCAAACTCAGTTTTCTTCTCAATCCTTTGTTCATATTTTCTTCATTCCCACTCCCGGCGAATTTTTTTTTTTTTACTTTAACTCCCTAATAAATATCAATTTACTTAATTATCTTATTTTTTATAAATATAATAAATCTAAAAAAATATATTATTTTTCTTAAATTAAACATCATCTAAATTAAAATCTAATATATTTTTTTAATTACGACAATCGATCAACTCCAATGCAATCAATTGAACAACTCCAATAGATTAAGAATTGATCGACAATCAATTTAGGTTTGTCGCGAGAGAATAAAATCTCATTTTTTATAAATTTAAAAAATATAATTTCTCTTAAATTTAACATCACTTTTTTTCACCTCAATCAATTAAAAATCATATTCAATCAATTTAATCTAAGCCAAATCAATTGAAATGACTCAATTGATTGATCAACAAAAAATCTTTTTTTGTTTAATTTGATAAAAAAATATATTAAATTATAATTTAAATGATTATGAATTTAAATATATATATATTTTCTTTTCCTCTTAACTTTTTGTACCTAGAATAATTTTATAAATTATGTCCATTAGAAAGCTGAACAAACATTTTTGATTGTGATCGAAGATTTTATGACAATTTACCGTTTATTAGAGTTCGAATTAAGAATTTTTTTAATAATAACTTAGCTTCAATCCGACTCAAACTCACCCAACCCTTAAAGCCTTAAAAAATAAAAATTTGAGAAACTAATGCATGATTTTATAATTTTAAAAGTAGCGAAAATGATTTAGTTATTTAAAAATTGTAGAGTGTTATATAATAAATTACTCGATTAAATTGATAATTAAAATAAATTTAATCTAAAGAATTAATACTATGTCATAATTCTAATTAATTTTAATAAACATTATAGTGTATTTTATGATGAGAAAAATTAAAACACTTATTTTTTTAATTATTCAAGTTCCAAAGGGTTCAATTTCATTTAAATATACAAAAGACTAATTTTCTATTAATTGAAAACTGATTTAAATGTCTTAGTTTAATTTACAAGACTTTTTTGGTTAAACAATTATTTTTTTAAAAAAATAAAATTTTATGAAATATTATTATTGAATATAAATTCCTATTATACGCATTTAATTATCCTTGACAAAACATTTTTATTTGGTACACTTAAAAAAGTTTATTAGTTGAAATAAAAAGAGAAATATATATTCTTTCTCATTGTAAATTATAATAGATGGTTTATAAGGTCTTAAAAACAATACAAAAAGTATCACATATACATACATGTTTTATACAATTTTTACTATATACTTGGGCAATAAAAATACAAGCAAGGTTTAGGCAAATCAGAGATATATTATCAAGCAATATAAGAGGAATAGAAGTCGTAGGATACTATCGATATAACACCTATAAATAGTTTAAATAGACGAGGATATACTGAATTTACGTCGTATTATCGAAGCAAATATACACCTAAAGTCTGACCTGTGCATTGTAGAAGGCATGACAGAAGGCACCTTGAGGACTTTGTTGGAGTTCTCCAGCATTAGGGTTGCAAATGCAAGTGGTTTCTCTTGTTTTAGGGTTCAAGGACATCTGGAAGAACAGCTTTTATAACCTAAATAAAGATCAAGTAGAAGAACTACGAAGAGAATTGTAATCAAGGGGTGGTGTGACACCTTCACCATATGTTTGTTCGATTCGGGTGACGATATGTTTCCCGTAAGTGTATTTCTTCAAAGCCGACAGATGAACTTTGACGCGGTCGAGAAGGATTTCCCGTTGCTCATCGGTGCATGTTTCGAGAATCTTCTGAACCACATAGTTTGCGAATTGATCCTTCATCATCACCTGAAAAGGGAAATGAACAAGAACAAAGACAAATCTGTAATGAGATTTGAGCACTCCGGATATAATCGCAATTGCCGAAGAAGGATTCAGCCTAACAAATGGAGATGTAACATAAGAAATGATCCGCACAGCTCAGCTGCATCAACAGGTTCCAGAATTTTTTCAAAAGAATCTACTCGCAGGATATATTCATTTTAAGCTTGGGAGCATTTGCTAGTTGCTACTTCAGGAACAAAATATACATCAAACCTACTTACTGGTTAGTAGATTACTCCTCCAGTTCTAGCAAGCGAAAACCGAAGTAGGATCGAGGATGAGAAACCGGTAAACTGGTCGTTCAATATTCAAATGGGTATTGCTCAACTCAACTAAAAGATCGACGTTTCCACATTTAGTTAAGCTGATTTCTTCCTCTTTTTCTTTTCCCTCCTATAGACTTTTTTCATCTCCTCCCCGATTACATCCCCTCGGTGCGCATCATCACACCGAGCATGATACCGTTCCAACCTGGAACTGAAAATCCAGCTCTGAACTATATTTCAAACTTTGCCCATGAGATCTTTAGATCCAAGCATTAGCAAATATACTGAAATATAGGATTCTAACCCCAAATTTGTAGATAAGAAAACAACTATCGAAAGATGCACAAGCTGTTAAATATCCTTGTTCGTTAGAAAAATTGGCAATGAGCAACTAAACTATGAACAGAAGCATCAAAAGTTATATCACAGAACTTATCTAAAAAGAAGAGTAGATGATCAAGATACTAAAACACGTATATTTCATAATTTGCCAAGGATTTGAGCATACCAATAGATTGTCATTTCCTTCAGTTTGTCCAACTATTTCCTTGATCAAGTGATCCCTCTCTTCAGTACTACCATATGCCAAACACTTTTCTATAACATTTGAAGCAAACTTGTTCTGACTCATCTGCACGATTTGCCCAAATAATTTGCTGATGATCTCGCTTCTTTTGTGTGCTTTTCCCATCTCCAAAACATGCTGAAAATGACATAACTATGTGAGAATTGAAATGTGTCTGTCGACAATAAGTCGAATCAAAAGAAACAAACCAGCATAGATAATCTACAAATTATTCACGGAAAAATTACCTTATCATAAGATGTAAAACTCTAACACAATTGACAACATATATTCATTAAAGATTGACAGGGCTAACTATGGTACACTCTCGACACAGCCTGCACAGACCATACATAGTATACTGACAAATAAGGGAACCGGGAGAAATGAGGGTGCAACGTCCTATATTATGCTATAAAATGCTCGATAATTTATAATTATATGTTTACGTTTAGTTTAAGCCTTTATAACACTCATAATTGCACATTGCATTTCGCAAAGCATGATGGAAAAATGACCAACCCAAGAGGGAAAGGATCTCATGTTTCTGCATGCTTGTCAAATGAAGAAAGCAGACCATCCGCTTTTAACTTCAAGGACAACTGAATTAATTTGCTCTATAACAGATAATAACTTGAAGGCAACATAAAGATCAATAAGGAAAAACAATTGCGCTTGAACTAGACTTGCCCCCATGTTACACTGCAGATAATGCGACAGTATCGCACCAGATGGCATTATTACATGTGGATCAACAAATTAAGCATGTTCAAGGTTTTCATTATTCCAATCAATGATGAACATGAGAAATACATTAGCAGCGGAAATGTTAAAGCACTCGCCTGGGTGACGTAATTGCCATACTGATCTTGTGCAAGCAGGCAAGCTGACTGCAAAATCTCATCCACAATGAATTGGCTTTGAGATTCATTGCTACAATGCTCCAGGACTCTCTACAAAGAGGAAAATAATGTTTCAGAGTAACTGCATCTCAAAATCAGAATACTATCTGGAGAATAAAAACTTGCTTGACCTGAATCACACGGCAACCATAAGGATGTGTAGAAAGTGTTGCAACTTGACCACGAAACGCAGATATTATGAAGCCGATTTTTTCTGCTGGTATACACTCAATGCACTTTTGAATTACATGATTTCCATTCTGATCACGAACACATCTCATGACATTTCCATCAAGTTCTTGCACAAGCTGCGTTTTCTGATTAAGATGGATAACCTCAAGAGCCTGCAACAAGAAAATTTCAATGAGATTTGACAGGAATAAAAGGCTTAATAAATCTCTCAGCCCGATTGAAAATGTTACTTCTGCCTTTTTTTTCTCCTTAAAAGAATTAAAAATTTGCACTCTAGTATGACCTTAAACATAGGATCTAAAGAAAAGAAGAATCCAACTTCCTGCAAAAAAGAACTTCGTTTATTTTTGACATAAAATCACTCTCTAGCTAAAAAAAAAAGAACATGCATGGCTTTGTGAACATTTACCTTTGAACAAGACAGACAACAACAAAATGGCAATTCCAGGCTATTTGGTGCCAGCTACATATCCCATCATTATGTTCTTTGTCAAAAACATTTCCTTCACTTCTAGTTTTAACTGATGAAATTTGTCCAATAGAACCCAACTTGCAAGGATCTTACAATCCATAATGATTTGAATTAGACTCATCTGCTCATGACTAAATACCAATGAGTAATCACACTTTTTCATTTCCACATGTTGTTTCCAACAACCCGTCAATCTAATCTACTAAACATGGCAGGTCATACAACTTATATTTTTTTTCTCTTACACAAAGGAAATACCATGATCACACAACAATCTAGAAGGTCCCTCCTCATCTTGACTACATGATGTTCACACAAATTTACCTTAGATCCCATGATAATCAATATCATAAACTTGAATGGCTTGTTTGGCCACAAAATGAGCCTTTAGCTGTCCAACATATTACAGTAAACACTCACTTAAGCCGTGGATTTGTTAGGGGGAAAGCAACCAAATTCCAAGTATCGTTAGAATGCAACAAGGTCAGGTACCTTTTTGGAGGGAAATGATAAGGTCCAACCGAGTCTAGATCCAAGACAATAGACAATGTTAGAAAAGCAGCAAGTCTACAGGACTGACTTTGTAGGTTTAGATATTGATCTTCTGCAATAATTATGGAGTGGAAGAGGCTCTGGAGTTCAGTAGAAACATCAGCCCTCCTTAAATTCAGTATGACAAACATAGTTCACAAATCTCAAAGCTACTGATGTAAAATTCCATGAACACCACAGAACTTCAACAAGGTGCCAGATTATGTGCATTACAGTTCTGAAAGACGTGAAGTGCATAACATGAAGCAAAAGTGATAAAGATAGCTAAAAGAAAGAGAACCTTTTGAATAACACGACAGCCATACATCTGAAGACTCAAAGGTAAGACATTGCCAACAAGTTTATTAGCTAGCTCTTTCCTCTGTTCGGGGCTCCCATGTTCAAAAAACTGCAAGAGCAGAACAGTGAATAAGAGCATGGTGTCTTGAGAATACTCATACATTAAGAATTTATGAAGCAGGAATCAGATAAGTAGTCAGAGACAAGTTTGGGAGATGTACCTTCTGAATAACATAATTCCCAAATACATCAGTCATTAATGAAGAGGAATGTGGAAATACTTCACTGAAAACTGAAGCCTTCTCGTCGACACTACAAGTCTCTAACTTTTGCTGGATAAATCGACTACCATGTTGGTCAGCACTGAGGCAAAAGGAAATACATAAACTAAAACAATACACCACATAATAAGCTGCAAAACAATCAAACAAAAAAAATAGTACTTGCCTAAATTCCACCACACGTCCAGCAATGTCAGGCAATTCATATCTATGAGCTTTGTTAGACTTGAGCTCTTCAAGCAAAGAGTACGTCTTTGAATCATCAAACTTCTCGCACCCTCTTTGGCTTTGCCTCCCTGATAAAGAACCAGTATGTCTCTCAGAGTTGAATGTAAACTTAACGTTCTCATTTTTCCATCCTGAAAAACTTGTTCTGGCCACTGGTGGTCTTTGAAAAACAGGACTGCCCATTGGTGAATTTGAAACTTGCATCATTACACCGACATTCGTAGGGCTCCCGTAGTAAGTAGGGCTAACAGTGCCCCCTCTTGTAGCATTAAGAGCATTGACACCACTAACTCTCGTGACTTGGGGTAGTTGATCAGCTAGATATGTAGAAGAACCATGAGCGTGCTGTGGGTCATAGAGGCCTGGTAAGCTCCCTACAGCATTTCCCCTGGATATCATTGACTCATATTGATCTGCAGCTGCAGTACTATAAGCATTGATTGAATGATGTTGATAGAAAGGCATATACGAAGAATCAGTTAAGGGAGAATGCATGGCTAAACCCAATTGACCATACATCTTATATAACTGCTGGATGTCAACTCCAAAAAAAGCATTTCCCCCTGAAGCAACTACTGGAACTCTAGAACTAAAGTTAGGTCCGACTGCATTCTCAAATGGCACTGGAATAGCATTTTGATGATAAGAATAAGCAGTGACAAGTGGAGGCACTAGCGAGGGATTTAATGTGCATCCACTTGTGCTCAACTGAGAAGGAAGTAGGCTACTAGATTGCAAACTATGGTAATATGGAGTTCCATATGCAGCTGCTGTTATGTACAAGGGAGAAATGCTAGAAGATGGTGACAGTGGTTGCACCTCGGCAGCTGATAATTTTGGTTGGCCATGAGAAGTATGATTCCCAGGACTTTGAGAATGTTGTATTCCTTGAGAAATCGTCTGAGACTGACCAACCTGAGCTCGAGCAAATGAGCCTTGTGAATGCAAATTACCTGGCTGAGAGTGACGTCTTGATTGGCTGGTTGAATGTCCATCAGAAGATAACCTTAGCTTTCTCATTTCATCCTTGATATTACCAAGACCTAACCCAATCACAGCACTAGGTGAAACACTGTTCTCAAAATTGCTGACACCCTTGCTAGTTTCCATTTGGCTAACTGTCCTCTCAGTCAATGTTGCAGATAAAATTGGCATGCCACCCAGATCACCACTCAATATCGATCCAACTGAATGTGAACCTGTGTGAAGAGAACGAGAGTGTGGGCCCACACTGTTATTTCTTGGTTCTAGCATAGTCATGCTAACTGAAGAATCATGTACAGCATTCGAAAAGGAACCATGGTTGGATTCTTGTTCTAGCAATATTTGTCTTGAAGGATGAGAATGATCAGGATATGAAGTATGAGGAAAATCCTCCTGAAACATCAGACAACCAAGCTTCAAACAACTGTAAACAAAATATTTGATATTCTCAAATAACACCTAAGATATAGAAATAATCTATCTAAGCCAGTCAAAGTTTCCGAAATACTTCTAAAAGAACCATGTATAATTGCAATAACATAAAAATAATGATAAATGATATGTAAGCTACTAAGCTTGAACTATTACTATGAAAACACTAAGAAATGCTCATGCAAACTACCAGACAACCTCCGCGGGAAGACTCAGGTAATTATAAGTGTTTATTAAAAGTTAAAACAAGATTCTTAGAAAATGCTTAGAACATTTATGAGGACTCAATGGCTTAGGCACATAGCACAAGTGGCAAGCCCATGCAGCAAAAGACATTCTAGAATCAACTCAACTGAGCATCCATAACAACAAATCTGAATGTTATAATGAATTTCCAAAACAAGGACTCCAATCAAGCCATGTTTTCCTATGTTGAGTCACTCAGCGGGCAATCTCAAACAACTTCCCAAGGTAGTGCAGAAGAGAACATTGTATCGGTTGATGTATTACGTACTTAAATCATCCAGATCAACTGACATAGTACTATTAAGAAACTTACATGCACAAAGAAAGAGGTACTTACATCCAAAGTTAGGCCCAAAGGTTTCAAATGGGCCAGGTCGTTGGTTGCCCATCACGGTCTATAAGCCACACCTACATGGCCAATGGGCTGGGCCATTCATGAACCAGAGCCCAACGTACCCAATTCCAACTGATTATAATTTTTTTAATACTTAATAAAGATATTGCTATTTAATATCAATATTTTAATAATGTTTAATAAACAAAAAATTATTAAATACTATCAAACATTTTAAACAATACTTCTATTATCAAAAATTTATATAATTAATAATAAATAATATATTTAATAAAAAAGATATTTTTAAAAAGAAAAAAATCCTACAGGCTTGTACCCTGGCTGGGCGAGAGTCTAGGCCTTCACGTGCTAGCCCAGATACAATCGGGGTAGCATAGTTACTAGCAGGCCACCTGAGCCCAGGTTGGGCCAGTCCATTGTCTCCTCTCTTTAGGCCATAAGAAAATCATTGATCAGATGCAGCCTTTGCTATACACTAGGAGAAAAAAAAGACTATTAGAAAATTAGAAGAGTAGATAAATTACCTTCACTAGATCTACCGGACTATTATGCTGCCCTTCAGAATCAGAAAAAATGAAAGGACAAATATCAGCTTTCTTATCTACCCAGTTTCTGGGTTCAATTCTAGGTGCCCTATCATCCTCAGGTTCCTCGTCATGAGTACATAGGGGAGGTTGAGAGACAAAGAAAGATGTCTTGCTGTTGTCATCAAATGAATGCAATCTCCTACTCTGACCAATTCCTCCAATCTGTTGCATCATATGTCGGTTCTCCCGAGAGATAAGAGGCTGAGGAAGCCTTGGTTTCAAGTTTACATTAGCACAGTAGTATGCTAAATAGGATGGATGAGCACGTAGTTCCTCTTCAGAGTTACAATTTTGTGCTTCATCATTTAGGTTCTCCAAGCCACCATCCAAGTCAGCAATCTGGCCTTTTAAGATATCAAATGCTGCACAAGAACCTTCAATACTCGGAGGTGCACTTCCACTTCGACTGAGACCATTGATACCCTTGTTTCCATGGTACTTTTGCCCCTCCAAAAGTGGACCCAAATCTTCTGAAACTAAATTACTTGAAGATGAGAATTCTGATGGGTCCTTTCCAAGGGCCCAGTTCCCAGCTCCATTATTCCCTATGAATCTCAGTGGATTCTCTGTGGCCATTTATTTGAAGTTGCTTATCCTCAGATAATTCATTTATAAAATGTCAAATCTTCTATAGTTGTACTAGGAGTGATCTCCAGCTGAAAATTAGGTGGTCAGCAATTCACAGCCAAAGAAACTTCTTCAGAGAAGCTGAGATCAACTCACAAATACAAAGCAATCAGCTCCTGCTAAAATCAAAAAGATCTGTTTGAATTAAGCCAAATACTGAAGAAACAATTAATAAGGTTCAAAATAAAAAGATACAACTGTTCTAAATTCATTTACTACAATAATAGATTTAGAAAAGCCTAGTCCAGAAACTACAAGCAGAAAAAAAAAACATATGTGAAAGACACGAGAGAGAAACCATTTGAAAAAAAACATATATATAAATGCCAGGTCAGAAAGACAAATTCATAAAGCATATAATGAATAACCAAACTTATTTGTTATAATTAATCAGCCAATGAAATCCATGGCCTAAAACATTATCAAAATACATTCAGCTTTCAATAGTGATTTCCACCTTGATCAGAGAAAATAAATTAAGAAACATAATCACAGTTGGCTCTAAGAATCAGGGACCAAAAATCCATCTACAGACATGAAGTATTTAGAACATTAGATGTAATAATCGCTAGCTCAAAAGTTCCATCAATTCAAAGAGTTTAAAGATCAAGAGGAAGTGTCATTGAAAAATTTAAAAGGCTCCAAAATCCATTAATAAATATATGGAGAGCACTAACTTTAGGTGTCAATTCATCAAAGTTGCTAATATATTAAATTACAGCCTGAGAACAATTGCCACACATCTACATAAACTGATAACACAAAAATAGATACTAAATTACAACTACATTACCCAAACTACCAATCAAAAGATAGATAACTACCGACTAATGGCTACGAACATAGACTCTATTGGAGACTGACAGATCGAATTTTAGGCCAACACTCTGCTGAAGTTCAACTACCCTTAAACATTTGGACTCCAATCATCGTGGTTTGGCAAGCTGAAAACATCTAACATGGAGATATATATCCCTTAGATTTTCAGTAACAAGACTTGTAATCTGATCCATCTAATATGGACACATAAAAAGGGCTACAAATATATTTCAGGATTGCAATAATTATGTGTCATCTGTAATCGTGGCACATTAAATGCAACCAAATTGAGCATACACAAGATCTTAAACTGGTCAGCCACTCTGATGATTACTCGATCTAATCTCTCCCTTTATCAAAAAGGAAAGCAAAAAATTGTATTCGCAATCACTTCTTTCTTGGAATTGTTTTGTCTTGATCAATAAAAATGACTCAGGCGCATTTCAGGCACCTATCCTTCGACATGAACCCTCCAGTTTCAGAATGCCGATTCTGTTTCCTTGTATCCGAATCTCTGATCCGTCTCGAAAAGCCCGAACAAACACATCAACGCCAACGCACTGATTCCCGAATTAACTGTGTTGCATGTTGCACTAGCCATATAAAGCAGCATCATAATCATAATGCCCAACCTTTATAAGTAAAAACAAAAACAAAATTTTGACAACTAAATTCCAAATAAAGAAAAGCCTAAATCTGTGGCCAGATAGCGATCTAGAAAATTCGAACATGAACCCTGCCGTCTTAAAAATAATCCAGGTCCAAAAACCTCTCAGCCCAAATTCCATACTCTACCAGCAAGGGCCTCAAGTAGCGCAAAACCGCTACTTTAATCGAGACAAGGCAAGCCAAACGCAATCATGAGCTGGTTATCAACCCTAAGCCCAGACCCGGAAGAAGACGACGGAAGACTCTCACCTGTTTCCCAGGTCACGAGACATTGACTCCCCGAGCACCCAATCCATATCGTCAGACAGCAATCCGTTGGCTGCTCTGGTCCATTACGAAGGAGAAACCGAGCAAGGTTGGCGGATTGCGAACCAGGTCCCCTCGCTAGCTTCCCTCGCCCGCCCCTTCTCTCTCTCTCTGCGCTCCAAGCTCGAGGTGTCGCTTCTAAAAGACTCGATCGCCGGGCTTTTGGAAATTTCTCGTGGCCGAGAACGAATGAAATGACCAAAATGGGCCTGGCACCGTTAAGTTGCACCTCGGTAACAGCCAGAGCAAACTTAACGACGCAGCCATTGCTCGACACGTCATCAACATGCTATCTCAATTGCGTACTTTAGACTTCAGAGCACAGGATAAGCGGTGTGCTGTCTCCGAGTTCCACGTCAAAGGGCAGTTTCGGAATATAAAAAAGTATGCCCTTTCCACGCAAAACTATCTGGTAATTAATTAGTGAAAAAAAAATTAAATTCAGATTTAATTTTATTGTTTATAATTAAAAAAAAAAATTAAAAATAAAAATTAAAGGCTTTGGAGTTAATTGGGCCTTTGCGTGCGGGGCCCACGGAACATATCCTCGGAGACTGAAGAAAAAAGTTGAGTGGCGATTCCCTGACCGTCGATCCCACCGCGTCGATGACGTGGCAGAATGGTAACCGAACTCGGAGCGGTGGGGCCCGCCTGCTTCTGCGTCCCGTAGAAAGCACGTGAGCGGGGCCCGCAGTACACGTGGAAGGTGGCCAGGCATCCGCGTTGCCGTCCCTGGCTTCGGCCACCGTGAGCACGTGTCACGCAAATGGGTCCTCAGGCAGGCACGTGAAATATCACGTGAGCTGAACGAAATGAGCCAACCTGACCCTTTAAACTTTGAGTTCAATTGAATCTAGTTAACCACATCGAACACCAAACTTCGATCACAAAGCATATAGATGTTAAAACAAACCAATGGAGTCCTACATAACTCAAGCTTAATCAACCAATTTTTAGAATATATTAAATTATATTTTTTTTAATAAAATAACAGATTAAACTTGCTTAAATTGTATGAACTTAATATTGGGTTATAATTTAAATATACGAGTAAAAAATGAAAATTATTGAAGATATTAAGATTGATATGATTAACATCATAATAAATTAAAATATTAAAAAATAAATAAAATAATACCTATTGAGAAATTTTTTTAGGAGATTATATATATATATATATATATACTTACTTGATTAATAAATATTTCAATTTGATGATAATAATAAAATAAAATTTATTTAAATATAAATAATAATATATTAAGAGATATGACCCAATTATAGATAAAATTTGATTGTTGTTGTATTAAAAAAATAATTAATCAGGTCAGGTGACCAGTTCATTCTCACAAAAAATTATTACCAGTCACCAGGATAAATTGGAAAACGTTAATAGAGGTTCATCCAAATAACCAATATTCTTAGATCCGTTTCTTATTGGAGAAAAAATTCTCTATAATATATCGTAACTGAAATTTGAATCTTAAATTCTTTGGTTATTCTTTGATTGTTATTGTATTAGATTAGACTAGACCTCATTTATTACGAAAATCATATCGAATCTTTTTTATTTTTTATTTTTTTAATTAGATAGATTTGATTTTTCATATCGAATCACGTATGTTTATTTTTTTCACGTAGTCTGACTAATTATAAGATGATCGATTTAATCTTAAACAAAAATTTATTAATCATCGGTATAAATTAAAATAATATATGTGAAAAATTATTTTAACCCTAATTAGACACCCTGCCCCGGTCTACAACATACTTTCGGTAAAAGGTAATGTTATCGAAATCATATCAAACCGATAGAGTAGTTTTATTTATCGGTTAGATTTATTTGTTTTTTTAATTGAATTTTGATGTAGAAATAGACGATAAAAACCAAAAGTGGTGGGACTCGAATGCCATCCAAATCAGTGACACTCTTAATCTTATCTAAAAGAATGTCATACGACGCTAATTTTAGAAAGCACCATTAAATTTGGTGATATTTGCTCTTCTTCTCTCTCTTTTAAATAAAAATATAAAACAACGGATGATACTTTAATTAACATAATAAACAGAACCAATACGAAGGAATCTTTGCTTTTTTATTTGCGAGGAAATAGGTCGGAAGAAAATAATAAATTGAAACAAATAGATGAATTCTGTTCCGTAAATAAATTTAATATTTAATTTAATAATATTTTATTTATATTTATTTAATATTAATATTTATAAATAATATTCATGAATAAAATTATTATTAATATACTAAATAAATAAATAAATTTATATTATTAAACTTAATAATCAATCAAATAATCTTAAAATATAAAAATTATAAATAATTAAAATCTATATGAATCAAACTTAAGTCAAATTCGAATCAATTCAAACTCATAAAAAAATTAAATTAAATTTGAATAATAATTTAATAACTTGATTTATTTTAAATTTAATTTAATTTAATTATCTTATTAAATAAATTTAAATATTATAAAACTTAACTCTTTTATCGTCCTAGAAAATGCACATGCTGTATTTATGATATAATTTTTACCACTTAAAAAGTTTTCACGGGATGGTCTGATGATTAATATATGTGATGTTGTCATCATAAGATCTGAGGACTAGTAGTCAGATTCTTGTCATCTCTCATATATTGATCACTGTTCGGACTAGTTAAATTAATTATCGTGATTTACCTCCTCCGTGTGGGTCCGTATTACTCCTGGGACGGACTGACGGAAACGCTGGGTGAGCGTTTCACCTTTTACCACCTTGAATGAAAATGATATATGTCATTTCAAAATGAACGATTAACTAATATATGGGGTGTTATAATTATAAAATTTAAAAATCAAATCTTAATTAGTAATTAAATTTTGGTCGGATCATTAGGAGAAAAAAAGAAATAAAACATAGTTTATATCTTTTGTTTATTTAATTTTCATGCTTATGACTGTATTTTTGGCTATAAATTTACAAATTTTTTATTTTTTTTAAATAGAAAAAAACTTCAAAATAGTTTTTTTTTTCTTCGAATAAACAACACAATGTTTTATCCTAGTTTTATCCATCTTCTTCCCTCACAAGTAAACAAGAACAGTGAAAGGACGAAACTGCCCTCGCTGCTACAAAAGCAGCTTCCGTCGTGTGCCCTTCTTCCCGTACCTTTCTTTCTTTCTTCTTCCTCCTCCTTTCTTCTTCCATGAAGCCTGCGGCTGAAACAGAGCACCTCGATTCCTTCTCCATCGCCATCTCAAAGAAGGTC
>JBBUKS010499602.1:0-14431 GCA_038050645.1 Hedychium gardnerianum | reverse complement strand
TATAATTATGATGTAACAATTTTAATTCGAGTTATTGATAGATCAATTTTCTTTAAAGAAAATTATATTTAATTATTTTTTCTAATTAAGAACTTATATAAAATCAATAAATAACTTATTTTTAAATTATACACAATAAACATATTTATCTAATAATTACTATATATAAATAAAAAATTACCGAAACCGTATCGGCATGACACGATACGATACCGAAACTGTATCGTGTCTGAGATCGAAACCCCGACACAGGTTGAGATTTTAAACCTTGGGCTATATGTCCAAGGAGTGGAAATTGAGATGATGAACAATGTTAAAAGAGCAACACTAAATCAGGATGTTGATTGAGTTAACTGTGATGATCTTTGCAGGTGGAAGATCAGGTGTGAATGATCTTTGTTCCACCTCAATGCCTTGTGTCTAATGGACACCGTGCATGAACAGTGCATTTTCCTGATTTCTAGAGTTAGACCTCAAAACTTGGTGGAAATAATTTTGACATCCAACTCTTCTGTTGCTACTTGGATCAACATTTTCTTTACTCATGCGATGTATCTTTGAATGTTTTGATGAATTCACTTGACTGATCAATGTGGGTTTCTCTTTTGTCTTAGACATTTAACATGCGTATGTTGTGGATGAACTTACTGTCATTATTTGTAGGAAAAACTTCAAGTGTGGTTGAGGAAGGCAAGACAACAGCTTCTTGATGAGCTAGCAAAGAAGGAAAGGACCTTTGATCTAAAAAGTGGTATAAATATCTTTCAATTTCTCACCCAAATTTTTGCACTGTTAATGGAGCCAGTCTAAACATTTGAAAATCATGAACCTAGTCTAATTTTGATAACTAATTAATGAATGCAGTTTGTTGTCTAGGTCTTATTTAGTTCTCTCTTGTTTGTGTGGCTAGTCAGCCATTAACATTGCTATAGTAGTTGGAATCGATCCCAAATGGATCATCAAGCTTGACTAAGAATAAATCAAACTACCTAAATCAAGATGACAGTTTTTGTTTTTATTTGAGTGAATATTGATTGAGATGATTTGAGTAAGAAAAATCAAACTACCTTAATCAAATTCGGAAAGTGTCAAG
This sequence comes from Hedychium gardnerianum, assembly GCA_038050645.1. NCBI lineage: Eukaryota > Viridiplantae > Streptophyta > Magnoliopsida > Zingiberales > Zingiberaceae > Hedychium > Hedychium gardnerianum. Next base: position 13,338 of record JBBUKS010499602.1, on the reverse strand, counting down.
TCTTGGCTAGGTTGAGCAATTTATCTTTCAAAGATCCTTTCCTTTTGCTCCATGATATATCACAATAAAAGTGAACTCTATTTCGACATAGAAGTTGTCACTGTTGATAGACATTCTCGCCCATAAGGTTTTAAGCTAGATTCATTTAGTGCATACTTCTCATTTTCATTTATCTATTAATTTCACTATCCTTTCATACTTTGTTATCACTTATCAACACATCAACTCTCAACATTTTGTCATGATGTTTTGTAATTCTATGAACAGTAACACAGGTGAAGAAGATTGTAGCCAAGAATTGTACAAATTTTGGGAGAGCCATTGAGAGCATGATAAAAGTTGGAAGATTGAACACACAAACAGGTCTAGACTTGCCTCAGGTGATTACTTTTTTACTCCCCTCATGCAACTTATTTTGTTAATATCAATCTTTTACACTAAGATTGTCACTTAAGCTATTCCTAATATAACTGTATTAAGTTTATTTTGCAAGTGTTTTTGTGATTCTTTGAGCTCTAAACCATTAAATGCATTTGTTTCTACAATTCAACACTAAGGGTGTATTTCATATGGAGAAAATCAACTGAGGAGAGAAACCTTTCCTTGGACGGAAAGGAGAGGGAAGAAGTTTAACTTGTTTAAAATTGATTTGATATAGATCTTTTACTTGTTTGGGTTATGTAGAGAGAAGGGATGACCATTCAAGCAGAGAGGCTCAATTTCTTACGTTATCTATCACATTTTCGTTCTGTACATAGAGGTGCTGCTTTTACAAAGATGCGTACAACAAGTGTACGAAAATTACTGCCAGAGTATGTCATCTCACTTTTTTTTTTGAATGGCTTACAAGTTTGCTAGATGTTCATTGATTTCTCGCTGATGTTATAGATCTTGGGGCTTCCTTTGCCCTGTCAATACTCCTGATGGGGAGCCTTGTGGCTTGCTGAACCATATGACTTGTTCCTGTCGTAAGTTCACAATCTATAACTAAAATTGTTAATCATGGTTTGTACATTTCAAGGTTTTGCAAACTCCTATCTCTTCATGAGTACCTTTGTTTCCTTGTAGAATAGATTTTATTAAAATAGTAGCAGTAAAATGTTGTGGTTACTTTTACCATATCATTGCATGTTAAACATAACCAGTTATTGGAAACCAAGATTAATATATCTTTTGTATTGCATGGTTAAAATATCCACCTAATGTTGCTGCCTGATTATTAGGTTTCTTTAAATTTTTATATAATCTAGCATGTTTGCTCTCCTACTTCAGGCATTTCATCTTCCTATGATTCGGAAGGAAAAACTAAAGACACTCTCAAGATAAGAATGTCTATACTCTCTATCTTAGTTGCGATTGGAATGACCCCATTGCTTCCGAAGCTTGAGCGTGCTGGCCCTCCTGAAGTTCTTCATGTTCTCTTGGATGGATGTGTTGTAGGTTCTATAGCTTCTCATCAAATAGAGGAAGCAGTTGCACATATTCGGAGCCTGAAGCTTTCTGTCTTATCAGGGGTATTTCTTCTTGGATTTCTTTCTTTTATCTCCATTTAATTTCTAACAATTGTACCTAGGTCATGATCACTGTAGATTCCTGAAGATTTAGAGGTCGGATATATACCTTTAAGTTTTGGTGGGGCATATCCTGGATTGTACCTATTTACTAATCCTTCCAGATTTATTCGACCTGTTAGAAATCTTGCCCATGTCAATGATGGGGGCAATGATATCGAACTTGTTGGGCCGTTTGAGCAGGTAAGGATATGATCTATGGTTTACTTATGCAGATTCCTGAGAATGACTTTTGGTTTTAGATGTCTGCCTTCTGAACAAATTTTTTATGTTGTCTATAGGTATTTATGGAAATAAGATGCCCTGATGGCGGAGATGGTGGAAGAAGAGAATTCTTTCCTGCGACACATGAAGAAATACACCCAACAGGAATACTTAGTGTAGTTGCCAATCTCACTCCCTGGTCTGATCATAATCAGAGCCCACGAAACATGTACCAGTGCCAGGTTGGCTTTGTTTTATGTCATGTTAAACTTCTGTTTGCTGATAAAGATGCTACCAGGACTATCCCTTCATTTCATGTTTTTTGCATATTAGATGGCCAAACAAACAATGGGGTTTTCTGGCCAAGCCTTGCAACATCGTGCAGATTTGAAGACATATCATCTCCAGGTTTGTCCATATAACATTTCCTAACTAATGTTGATTTCTAATATTTTAGTTCTACTTGTTAGATTCTTCTTCTGTAGTTATTCTCATTGAAGCTTCCATTTTATGGTATATTGTGGTTGGATTTGGTCCACAAGACACCTTTGGCAACAAAATAGTTGAGAATATCTGAAGGAAAAAGTATCTATTGGTGTCTATCTTCCGATGCATAGACTATTGAAGGCTAACAATCCTTTCTTATGAATTAACTTTTTTGACTTGTCTATGGTTTCAAATTTCTAATATATATGAAAAGGTGTTTTGCGGTATGACATCAAGACAGTGTTTTTATCTTTAACTGTTAGCCATTAGATTATATATTCGTTCATCTCTGTGCATGGACATATTTCAAATTTGTCTTTTATATTTACACATCCAAAATATCCTTCGCAGACTCCTCAATCTCCAATAGTCCGGACTGCTTCATATACTAAATACTGCATGGATGAGTTCCCAACAGGCACAAATGCAATTGTCGCAGTTTTATCTTACACAGGGTACATTAAAATTAATTACGACATGTTGGTATTTTGCTATTGGTAAGCTAATGTTCAAGCTATTCCTTCCCCTCTTTTTTCAGTTATGACATGGAAGATGCCATGATCTTGAACAAGATGTCTGCGGACCGTGGGTTCGGTCGTGGGCATATTTACAAGGTGTCTTATCATATGCACGTATTTTCATGGTTCACATATAACTATGTTATGTTGCTTTACTAATGTCATTGTTGTCTCTATGTTTGTTCTAACTATTTGGGGTTAGCAACCTGAATCTTACCTATTGAGCCTTATACAAACAACATTACTAGTAATATTCAAATAATTAAATTATTTTTCAATACATTGGACAATGCTTTCTGTAGTCATGCTTTTGTAATAATATTTTTGTTCGCATAATTCTTTCTAGTTTTGGTGAATATAGATGAAGCTAAAGTTATTTGTGTTCATTGTGATATATCGGTTGTATTTTCTATAAGCTAATTACTATTATTCTTTCTGGCAAATGATTGTACATATGCTGAAGTTCATATCATTATGATCTGTTTGTTTTTGTTTTTTATGTGTTTTGATGCCCTTGTACCATCGAGAAGTAGTGATAGGAAAAAATAGAAATAATCAGCCTGAACCAGGAAAATGAAGTTACCTGACCTGAAAATTCAGTTTTTTTTTTTTCAGGTTTTGGGTGGAGGCTTCACAGATGAGAGATGGAATGTTTTAGGGTCAGATCGTTTTATTATATAAAACTCGCTTGAACAGATTGGATATTTATTATTACTTAATACATGCAAATATATTATTATATACTACATTTGTTACTTATAAAGTGGTAAAGAAGCTCAAAACATATTGTATTTATCCACATTATTTTGCAATCATAAAATAAAAAACCCTGAATAAATCCACAAAATCCCCAAGAAATCAGAACCCTGCTAAACTAGAAACTTTAAATGGCACCTGAACTGTCCCAAAAGTTTCAGGTTATAATTTTTTTTTAATAAAAAAACTGAGCCGTGTTTGGTTTAGGGGATTTTTTTTATACCTAGTCTGAACCATGCTCACCCCTACCAAGAAGAATGGATAGGAAGGAAATAAATCATGGTTTTGTTGGAAAAAATGTAGGGAAAGAAAAGTGGGAGGGAATTTTACCTTGATATCCTCTCAAATTGTATAGCAATCACTTCTAAGGCTTTATTTACAAATTTATTCCATTGTTGTTTCCACCACTCAAAGCAAGTAGAGGCAAACATCACATATGGTTCTTCCCTTTTCCTTTCTCACTGTTGATCATTATCAGTCATCCTATTATGCCTTTGTATCATTTGAGCCTTAATCATACATTTGGTGGAGGAAGAAAAAACTTTGTGACTCGTAATACTGAAATGAACTTAATAAAACAAGTAGGGGATATGGAGGACCCAACAATGCCTGCCTTTTAAGAATCCTACAGGACAGCCACCTAATAAGTCGGAGCAACTTCCCTTGTTGGTTTTTATTCTCTCTTTATCTTCTCTTTCTCCACTCCATCTCCACGTCTTTCCCTTTTTTGATTATCATCAGCGATCATTGTGCAAGCATTCAGATACCTTGACGACAGATTTTCTGGACTCTCATGACAAACTCAATTCATGACAGGGAGAGCTGTTAATGATCATTCTAATAGGAAAAGAAGGTTCTTCATCATTGTTTCTGGAATAACTGTAGCGTGATGCTGGAATAGAAGCAGAGAACTGAAAGGAAAAAATTCTCTGTTAAAACCATTGTCTAGGATGAAACACACAAAAATAGTTAGTCTTTATATTGATTAGTATAATAGCTAGTCTTGCCTGGCAGAGCTTCTGCCATCTATTTTGTCCTTAGCTCCCTGCAAGTGCTATTGAGGAAATGTTGAGGGCCCTATAGAAGATTCATATCGGAATGAAAATAGTTTGCTTCCAAAGATTCTCCCCCTGTGCATGTGTTAGAGAGAGCGGACTTGCATATGCATAGCATGATCATTAGCTTTTGCTTTATTAATCATTAATTGTGCTCGACCTTGAATGTTTACTTTTCTTTCTGCATGTTTTTCATTTACAATTCACACCATTTTTTATGCAGACAGAGTCAATTGACTTGAAAAAGAAGCATGAGTCAGACCGGGTCCAAGAAATATTTGCTAGGAGCAACACTGATAGAAACATGATGTCTTCAATTGACTCAGATGGCCTACCTTACGTTGGACAGGTTATTTCACTTAAGTAATGCATCTATGTTTGCTGGCTATAATAGTAAAACATCAAACACATTTTTGCAGATGGTACATCCAGGTGAGCCATTATATAGCACACACAATACCTTAACAAGCACAACGAAACCAGCTTATTTGAAAGGTTCAGAAGATGCCATCATCGACTATGTTTCTGTTGATGGTACTGGCTCAAAGAACTACCTGCAAAAGGTTTGATTCATCTTGTTATTTCACTATTTCTAACACTATCTGTATTTTCAGATTTGTTTTGTGGAATTGAAATTTTTTGATGCATCACAATCACAGATTTAGGTCTTTTTAATATTCTGGTGTGCCTGCGATATTGATAAAGGATAATAATGTACAGTGGTGATCAATAAGATTGTGAATGTTTTGGGAAGTTAATTAGGCATCTAAATTGCAACCTGTAAGATCCTTAATTTATGTAAATCAATTCCATCGAAATTTCATTCTTAATGTTTATGGCAAATTATGAGAAAGCATAAACCAAGTTGTGAAATCAATCTCTTCCACATTTCTTGGATGAATATACAAGTGAACATGGAAAATCTATAATAAACAACACTAACATTCTTTTGGAACAAAATCTTTTTCATTGTTCATTATGTGCACTGCTAGTTAATTTTGCTTAGGCTTCAAATGGTGAGTAAAAATGCTTAATGCAATATTTAACCTTTCCAGGTTAACATTCGTACTCGACGCACCAGATATCCTATTATTGGCGATAAGTTTAGCAGCCGGCATGGGCAGAAGGGTGTTTGCTCTCAGCTATGGCCTGATGTTGACATGCCATTTTCTGCAGTTACTGGGATGCGACCAGATTTAATAATTAATCCTCATGCATTTCCTTCGCGAATGACTATTGGAATGCTTTTGGAGTCAATTGCAGCTAAGGTCACTCTTTAGTTCTTTGTTGTTTTACTCTTTTGCTTATTACAGTAGAAGTGTGTTTTATCTAAGTAAACCTGGTTTTGATTAGAAAACTGGCCATCAATGCACCTAAGCATTTCAGTTTCCAAACTCGCATTTGGAATCTTTTTTATCGCATGGCAAGTCTTAGTGGTAGCAAATTTTACATTTCTTTGCCAACCTTTGCAGGGAGGAAGCCTGCATGGAAAATTTGTGGATGCAACTCCTTTCCCTAGATCAAATTGCGACGAAGAAGATGAAGATAAGATATCCAAATCTTGCTCAGTGGTTGATGAACTAGGTCCAATGCTGACTGCTTATGGTTTCAACTACCATGGAGTAGAGGTAATGCACAGTGGAGTTTATGGGACAGAGCTGACTTGTGAGATTTTTATTGGGCCTGTTTATTACCAGCGGCTCCGCCACATGGTTTCTGACAAATTTCAGGTGATCTTTCTCCATTTTCTGTTTATTTGCTAAATTCGGGTATGAAAAAGAAATTATAAGCAAGTTCTATTTCTTGTGTAAATTACCCCTGCATGTAAACCGTTAAGTGGAACAGTGCAGTAAATTAGAATCCGACCTTTACATATAATTTTGAATTCTCAATGAGACTGTATTAGTTATCACTTGTAGCTAGTAATAGTTTGTGATCTTTCTGTCGAACTCGATTAACTTGTATTAATGACTCAGGTGCGCTCTACGGGAACTGTGGATCAGATCACCAGGCAACCCATTGGAGGAAGGAAACGAGGTGGGGGTATTCGGTTTGGAGAAATGGAACGCGATGCAGTTCTTGCCCATGGAGCAGCCTACCTTTTACATGACAGGCTCCATTCCTGCTCTGACTACCACATAGCTGATGTATGTTCCTACTGTGGCGGTGTACTCACTGCCACCATTATACAACCCCAAAAGAAGTCAGCGCGTGAAATCCACGGTCTCCCGCCTGCTAGAACTCCCAAGAGCTATATATGCCAAGCTTGCAAAACCAGCAAAGGCATGGAAACTGTGGCGATGCCTTACGTGTACAGGTATTTGGCAGCAGAATTAATGGCGATGAACATAAAAATGGATCTTCAGGTGAAGAGCCAAGCAAGCTAATGACACATTCTCAAAATACATCGGAGAGCACTTTGGAACATGTTCTGATTCCTCTTCTCTCACCTCTAGGCTAAGTCAGTGTTTGCTTGTTCGACGTTTCAGCATATAACCCAAGGACTTTACCACGAAGCACGACAGGCAGAGAGTTGGAGTTTGGTTCATTCTGTAGATAACCAATTTGTGAATCACTTGAATGACAGTTTTGTGCTTTCTCCAGGTTTAGATTTTGTTATGGTAGTTTAGTTGAGAATTTTTGTTTTCCTAATAAATGGTATCTTAAAATTAATTTTAAGCATTTTTGTGCACAATAAATTGTGGACTACAATTTAATAACTTGTCAAAGCAAATGATTTATACAATTGGAGCCGTCATCTTAGCACCCCGCTAGGACGGTTTTATATTTTTTGATAGGGGGTGTGCGTATAAATCACAAAGGATATTTGTTCGTAGTAATTTTTTGTATGCTGGAGGTTAGACATCCAATGCATATTTATTGAGAATTAATTTTAAAATTTATGAGAATAATTATTTATGTATGTATCAACTTATGCGTGGAGGCACAAATGATTTATACAAGATGACAAAAAGTGAAATGTTCGCTTCGCTTTCAGCGTCTTCGTTATCTCGTCTCAGAATTAACACAGAGAAGGTAAATCATAAAAATTAATTTACTTAATTCGAACAATAATCAGTGTATGAAAGAGGACAAAAATCTAATTATTGGATATATGAATCCAATCTATCGGGTTTTATCTTAGTCAATGATGGATTCTACAAATAATAAAGCAACGAGACAAAATGGAACATATCTTTTAGTAGAATTTAATATTTCATTTTTGATAATTAGAATACAATCTCTTATTTTTTTTATTAAAAATAAAGAATTCGCTCGAAAAACTAAGACCAATGTGGAGAAAAACTACACAAAATTAGTGACAACAAATATGGTTATATGAAACATAGATGAATTATTTATACAAAACAAATACGATTCATTTTTCTAAATTTTCATTTCATCACAATATTTATATATATATATACAGAATGTAAAAGATGAATTTTATTATATATGTATATTTTTAATTTGATGCTTTTGTTTACTTGCATTCATCTTAAATTTTTTTATCTATACTTCGAAACTGATTTAATCCATAACATAACATGTTGAAAAGTGAATGGAAAAACTCGAGATTTTAGTTCCACTAACTAGTATATATATATATTGTTAACAAATTTTCACGCATAAGTGCACAAGAGATGTAAATCTAAGATTCAGATTACACTAAACTAAATTAACTTGTGTGCGAGTACAACCTACTCACGTCGAATGCCGGACTGATCCGGTGTATCCGTAATCTCCCGAGTGAAACAATCGACTATGACTAACATTTTAATCCGAGCTATAATCGTAGTAAATGAGTTTTAATCTGCCAGAATATCTGTGATAATATTCGGATACTTCTTAATTCGCCGCGACCATCAATGTTGGGCGGGGATCGCAATTTTACGGTTATATCTCGGAAAACAAATGACCCACGATAATTTTGAAGCACAACCGAAGATGGGACGAATCTATTTTAAAGAAACTGCGTTAAACATAAGCCTCGATATCCCTATTTCAGAGCACTTTAAAAATCACTCGACGTCCACTCGAGAGCAATTGGTATTTGCTCGACATCTTTCTTCTCGACTTGACATTCACTCGAGAGCATTCGACTTCCACTCGACGTCCACTCGGGTACCACTCGACATCCGTTTGACATTTTCCTTCTTGACTTGAAGTCCACTTGAGAGCACACAGGAACCACCTGGCTTTCCCTCGGGAACCACTCGACACTTGCTCGGATACTTGGCGATCCGCTTAGCAAGGCAACTTAGTATTTGACGACTCAGACAAGTTGCTAATTAGTAGTCAGGTGACATCTTGATTCTGACTCAGCACTCCGCTTTCCACTCTGCACGGACGACCGAAAGCTTGACTGAACCGGTCCCATTGACAGTTTGAGATTATCCGCTTAGACCACTCAACAAATAAATTGAAGATTGAATATCAATTTCAATTTAGAAATTTCTCCTTTATTTTCGACAACAAACTTGTCCAACATAACAAACAAAAGATAATTATATTCCTCAAATCATAAAACATGCTATCAATAATGATGAGATAGAGGCCCCGCGGATGTAATCGAGTTGGTACTCGGACATGACTTACCATCATAAAGGTATAATGTGATTCCCGATATGTGCAAATATTATTTCGGATTATCTCATGTCCCCTGTTTAGGAAGGTCGCTCGGCTAAGGCATCTTGATTTATCCCCTTTTAGAGCGTGTGGGGCAACCTTGGGGACGACTTCATCTTTTGCCACCGGCTAATGATATATGAGATAAGAGTCATTTTAAGTGCAATTTAAAAAGGAATCAAAGTTCACAATTTTAATTTTGGTCTTGTTTTCCCTTTTCTAATGTTAGATCAAGCAGGGAACCACAACAAGGGCATACCTGGAGAGTATAAACCTGTAGATTTTCTCAAACCAAGCACTTGTCCAAGCTATTGCATTTCGGGATGGTGGGTCGCGCCAACTTTGACCTTTTCTGTGTATTTCAACATGTACAGCCGGACATGTACAATGGGATGATCGCCGTCGATCAAACAACGTCGCTGCCCTTGAGAATGTTGTACATGCAGAGCGGGCAGGTAGCATGGATCCGAAGCCATTTTGTGACGCAAGATGAATGGAAGTGATGGTTGCATGGCATCGCAAGCAGTTCAACTCCATCTTCGTAGGGTGTGAGACAAATGCAACATTCCTGGAATGGAGGTCGGTGAGGTTTCAATATAAATCAAAATGAGTCTAGTGCACAAAACAATACAACAAAGCAAGAGAAGCAGTAAATAACCTTTAAGTGTTGCAGTTAAATAACATAAGCAATCTTCTCGAGTTCATACCATGAATTTGAGGAACAACTAACATGCATGAGGCAATGATTTAGGCACGAGACGAAATCATCGTGATATGATGGCTCCATCCACTATTTAACATTGGTAAATTGTGGCTGTTTTTTCATTTTTCGACAAATAGAAGTTTTTGCTCAATTCTTCCAGTTTCTTTGTAGGCTCCAACATGCTTTTATCTCTAACAAACTTCCAAATCGCACAGCAGTAAAATGTAATGGAAGGTGTGAGTCATCAAATATGCACAAGTTTTGAGCTCTAATCACAAATAATTCACTCAAATTTATGGTTCTCAAATTCCCTTTTCTTAGGGACAATTATAAATACAATATAACACAAAGATGAAAGTATGTGGTTAAAAGTATCAGCAAATAATTGTGTTGGCTGCAACATCTTTAAAAACTGTTTTATTGATGATGATCAAACAACAGTTAGTTTAATTTTTTCACTAGAGTATCAATTTTATTTCATGAACTTGTAGAACATTTATGCAAATCAATAAAAAAAAATGCAAATCTTGGAAGAAAATATTTCTGCTAGCTAAACAGTTAAAGAAATGAACAAGTAATATCATCACAATAAAGTTTTTAGATGTAGCAAGGAAATTAAGGCATTACTTCTAGTTGAGAGCTTTATGATGTGGTTTAAAATTAAGTTGTTAAAAATTTTAAAATAGAAAAATTTATATTTTATGTTTTTCTTGCAACCAAAGATAGGTTTTTAGATTTTACGTTTTACTAGCAACCAAAAATAAATGTTATTACTGCATCTTCATGTGGAAGAACTAGTGCACTTGATAAATTTCCACAGCCAGGATTCAAGGGGACCATAACTCCTTCCTCAGCTGTCTTTTCCTGGTATTCACAAGAAGCATGATACTGGTATTTTGGAAGAACACTAATATCTGCTTCCAATGCACCTTCCTGTGTACATCAAGATATTTTATGATGAGTTACATAACAAGGGAATTCTTATTCTCGTCGTGAATGACATGCTTACCTGGCCTGCCGTGGCATACAGAATTGTAATGATACAAGGCAAGCAGCAGCACAGTGTCCCGATAACACAAGCCAAAGCAACACAAAAGATAGTGAAGAACACATCAAATGCTTGTAAAACCACAGTTAACCTGTTCATCAACAAGACAAAATATTATGTGCACATGAAATAGACAATCAATCAGATAAAGTCATGCCACAGTCTAGAATAATATAATTGATAGTATTTACAACAACAAATTATCATGATCGAGATATAATTTGGATATCATGGGATTTCTATGGATGACCTCAAAGAGGTACAAGTTAGGGCAATAATTGCGAGAATTAGGGATGATAGTGGGTCGGATTTCATATCCTCCGTACCCATCCTCATCTATTATATACATCCTCATACCCATCTTCATACCCATCGGGTATTTAACTTTCATCCCCGTCCCCATACCCATTGAAGGATCGGGTATCCATACCCTACCTATCATCCTATTACTACCTACAATTCTTCTTTTTTTAAAAAATAAATTATCTCAATATACTCGTCTGCTCTTCCTTGTCTCGCGCTCTTTCGATCAGGTGAGGATTTCTCATGGAAAAGAAGATGAGATACGTGTTGGTGACCGGGTAAAGAGGCAAACTAAGTTTTTTTTCAGAAGCGGAAAGCGTGCTAAAGTTTTTTCTTTCCTAATAAAAAAACGAGGCTTATATATATATATATATATATATCGGATAGGGTATGGGTAGGATTAGGATTTTACTACATCCGCCTTCATACCCGAATCCGAAAATACCCATACCTGAATACCCGATTACTATAATCGGGTCTAAAAATTCCCTCCATATTCTCCTCTATTCGGGTCGGATATTGGATTTCTCATCGGATTCGGAAGAAATTGTCATCCCTAGCGAGAATAACTACTTGGTGATTATTAAAAAAAAATGAAGAAATACCTTTCATAGTTTAGAAGCATTTTTTTTATGATTGTCTACCTGTTTGATTACATACTAAGTATAAACTAGCACATGCTGAATTGCTAATGCTGATGAATCAAGTAAGTTGATATCACTGAAGAGAATTATTATGATTTGGGGAATACCAGTAGAGTCTAGGAGCATTTTGTATGAGGTCTTTGCCACCAGAGACGATCCAGAAAAAGCCAATAATCCACCACAGAAATGATAGAATGGTATTAAGTGATTCACATCGTTTAGCAAAGCTGGCATCCAATCACCATGACAGTTAGAGAAAAAATAAAAGCACACTTTTGAGTCAACAATCATATGTTAAAAGTCAGCATGCTACCAAGAACATCATTGCATCTAGGTCAAGACACATAAAACAGGAATATAGCGTTTGTTAAATGACTGAGATCCATAGTTGACAGTTAATAAAGCAACAAGCTATAAGTTATGTGAAAATAATTGTTCTAATCAACAAGATACAGACGTAGCATATACCAGTTATGTTATCTACTTGGTTTAACAATGAGTTCAGGACCACACAAAATAAACAAAGATACTTTAAGGCAAGTAAGAACTTAACTTCACAGTCCCATCTATTGAAGAACTGAACTCTGTCTAGCATGTGTCGACTTCATTCATAACATGTAATGGATCAAGGACATTGAATCATGCTATGTGTGTAAGGCATAGGCCTCAATTTAGTGCCTTAAACTGTGCTACAAATTGAATATAATATACTTGTTTAGTAAAGATATAAATGTTGAGTTATGAAAGAGAGATAGAATATTGCTCATGGTGTATTTACCTGGAGGGAAACAGGAAGGAAAAGAAATGAATTTGTCAATTTTTGTTAAATTTCTGTTGTCAATTGGAAGGAAAAGGAGAGGATTTCTGTTAAGTTCTTTCATTCAATTTCTGCACAAATCATATGGAAATGAAGAAAGGAAGTTTTAGCCTCTAACAAACACAACATTTACTTCAGTCCTTTCCTTCTCCCATTTAAAACCAGATGAATGGAGATAAGCTACGCAATTCCTCTTTTTTCCTTTCTCTCTCACTTAACCAACTTCCTTTTTCTCCTACTTCCTCTTCCCTCAAAGTAAACATATATTAATTCACATATAAAACTAAAATGATCAAGGACTTACTTTTATATTCTGTACTTATTTACTATATTTCCATTTTGTCACATACAATTATACCCCTATACTTACGATCATGAATTTAACGGCCTAGCCCCGGGGCAATGGTGCGATGGTTAGATCCTCTAATAGATAACCAAGGGATCTATGGTTCGAATCTCAGCTACGGCGTATTGCAGGGAATTTTTCCTCCAATGAGAAGCGGGCCTAAGAATGCTGGCCATTTGGATGAGCCTACATTAGCGCTTCCCGATTTACCCTGGTTGCCGGTGGGAAACTTCCGTGGGGCCGGGCTGATCACCCCAG
>JBBUKS010499591.1:0-14431 GCA_038050645.1 Hedychium gardnerianum | reverse complement strand
TACACATGACTTCATCAATTAGGATGCACATGGTGACTAATGATGAGATAATTTTGTTTAGTGATTTAGATCATTAGATATATAAGATTGGTAGAAAATCAAAAGGGCACCTTTAATTATCCATATCATCATCTAAAAGAGCACCTTTAATTTTGTTTAGTGATGCCCCGGGTGAAAGAAAATCTCAATGAAACAATCCTTTTTTTTATTATTTACTAATGAGTTTGTTGCACAAGATTAGAGACTCAAGATAACTAAGGGTCAAGCAAAGAAAGTATTTTAAATGAGTTTGCAAAGCAAGTATTTCCTGAGTTTGCTTTGCTTGACCCTTAGCAATAATGAGTTTGCTGCAAAAGATGTTAGGACCCTTAGTTATTTTGCACATCTATGTTAAAATAGGAGTAGTTGCTGGAGACTCAAGATAAAGCTCAGTTTGATTCTACTATTGAAAAGGTTGAATAATGTAGGAACACATTAAAGTTTGGAGATCCAGATTATATAGCTAAGGACTACTTTTTGGTAAGGCGTGTTACTCCTCTCAATGTCTTAATTCGCTTGCTTTGTCTTTTCATATTTTCAGCAAAGATAATGAACCGAAATAAATTTTGGTTACTTGTGCTATTGATGTTTAAGGTGTCCATCCTGTTTTGATTCTTTAAGTTAAAAAAAATATAGACCTTGTTTTCATCGGAGAAATTAATTGCCTCCTTGCTAATAATTCACATGGATTTTCAAAGAGGATAAGGGTGCATTTTCACCAATGATCCAAAACTGACTAAAATCTCAGATATGACGTGAAAATTTGTGATTGGGTAGGTACTTGGACAAGAATCTTGGATGCTTGCAAAGGTAGAGTCCTGTAATCAAACAAATAAGCCTTAACTTGTGTAGGATAGTTTATATCGTTTAAACACAAATGATGGGCTTTTACAAATTTTTATTCCACGACAGATTTTAATCTTGGATGTATGATGAACTTGTAAGAATTTAGTTTGAACTTTCTAGACATCCATTAACAATAAACTAAAAACCTGTTGCAATGGAGCTGTATTTTTTCTCAATGTTGTGAAAATTAACTTAAGTACTCAATACTATGCTGGATTGTATTCAAAGAGGGAATCTAAGGTGGACATAGCATAATTTTTTGACTATAATAGGGAGACTGTTGGTTATACTATGTACAATATATAGTAGGGAGACTGTTGAATATAATTGCTGATGACATAAAAAAAATTGCAGAAAAAGAGAACCTATGTGTTTATGGTTTTCTAGATGAGACGTGGGAAGTCAACTTGCCTGCTAAAGAAGTTCCTCCCGAGTTCCTAGAGCCATCTTTAGGAATTAATTTTGCAAGGGATGGGATGGAAGAAAATGATTGGCTTGCGCTTGTTGCAGTCCATAGTGATTCATGGTTACTAGCTGTTGCTTTCTACTTTGCAGCATGCTTTGAATTTAACAAAGAGACTAGTTATTATCTTTGATCGACACCACCTAGTTGTTGTTGATTATATTATTTTACTTTCAGCTTTCATGTCATCCTTGATATTTACTTGACAATTGTTTGAATTTCGTAGTTATATTACTAAAAGCATATCAAGTTGGTTTGTTAGTTCTTAGTTAATTCTCATACGCTTATAGTCCTATTGCATTGTTAATTTTATTTGACAATTTTTAATGGATCTCTCTCTCTGATTTAGATAAATATGGTGAGGAAAAGTCCTAGAAGCTACAGATTGGAGATGAATTATTCAGAAATTGAAGCAGAAGTACATACTCTTACTGATGAAAGTCTATTAATGCAGGCAAGTTGCTTCTCTACCTAGCCCTTGTATGAATCTTGACAAGATTGTTCAATATTTTATTTCTTTTCACTTCTGTTAGATGACTAGATCAGATGGTTTTCATGGTTATGTGACATTTAAGAAATGCAATTAGAATCTGGTGTAAAATTTTGGTTTCTAATTTATAATATATATCTTTATTCGAGCAGATATCCTCAAGAGTACTGGGAAGAACGCTAGAAAGCTGAATTATTCAGAGAGACTTTAGCAGGTTAAGGAGTACTGGGATCTTCAGTGTCGCCTCTTCACCGACATCTAAGCAGAAAATCTCATGTGTTGTGTTGCTCTACCTTTGTTTTAATAGTGTCGTTAGTTGTCATTTTGTTGGTTGCTTATGAAATTCCTTCAAAATGTTGTAAATATTATTTTCAAATGTTAAAAAATTGTATATTAAATTTTATTTTCAAATTTAGTATTTTGAATGATTTATAATACTAAAAAATTGTATATTAATTTTTTTTTATTTGAAAAAAGATAATGATTTTTCACCATTGTCGTAGGCAGTTTAAAACTGTTGTTGAAGACCCTATTGTTAAAGACACACGCTCAAAGACAATGGTAAAAAAATTGTTGTCTTTTCCTTCAAAGACAACGATTTTTCACCGTTGTCTTTGAGTGAGTGCCTTTAACAGCAAGGCCTTTAACAACAGTTTTAAACTGCCTACGACAACGGTGAAAAACCGTTGTCTTTAGCCTTTTTTCTTGTAGTGAGAGTTGAAGTTAGAGAGCACTCGAAAAATTAGGTTCGGAGTTGCTAAGTGCTTGGAAAGCGGAGTCGGAGTCAAAGAGTACTGGAGAACCGGGTTCGAAATTACTGAGTGCTCGGGTAGCGGAGTCGAGGTTAGAGAGCACTCGAGAATGGGGTGTGGAGTTTTACAGTACTCCAGATTTATTGTATCACGGAAGTGAAGGTTTGTGAGAACGATATATACAATAATAACAACCAATAATGATGAAGGTTAACTATCGATGATGCATTACCGGGAGATGGGATCATGAGGCCGTTGTGGAATGGAAACGATGTAGAATAATGAGTAATAACAACCGTTGTGAATGGAGAATTTAAATGACATAAAAGATGTCATTACATGGTAAACGCTATAAAAGAAGAACAATAATCAAAAGAGAGGAGAGACTCACTTTTCATACATTCATCTACTACATTTTTACTATTTTTTTTGCTCTCGTTATCCAACTTAAGCATCGACGGATCTTTGTTGGGACTAGACTAACACCCTCTGATTTCATGTTAACTGTGAGCAAGAGCTCTTATACTCGGAGAAGGTGAGAAGCGCTTGACTATCAACGTTAAAGAAGCACTCAATTGAGAGCTTTCAAATTTTATCGTATCAATGATATTCAAAGTTGTTTAATAAGGAAATCGAGTCAAAGCAAGCCAAATCTAAAATGAACTGAGACATTGAAATGATTGTTCAAACTTAACTTGATTTCTTTTTTATGAGCTCGAGCTTGGTTTGTTTAGATGTTATTGAGCTACCAATCCGAGTTTATTTGGTTGTTTGAAAATTTTACAATTTTAAACTTGTTTGATTGATTATTAAATTTGATACTACAAGCTTATTTTGTTCATTTTGATTTTTTATTTTTTTTTACTATGCTAATGAGAATTTTATTGATAGACATGATTTACAAATTTTATTTGTGAATATTATTCACGAATATTATTTACGAATAATTTATAATTTTTATTCATGAATATTAATGAACTGAGTATATTGTATTCAAATTTATTTATTTATTTTAGTAAATTATTCAAATTTATTTATTTAATTAATTATATATATATATTGAATAAATATAAATTAAATTTTAACTCATGCATGTTTAATTAATTTACCGTCCTACTCTACTCGGATGACCATAAATATTTTAAAAAAATAAGATAATGGCCAGGGTCATCTCTCTCCCCTTCTATCTTTTTACTATATTTTTAAATGTGTTTTAATATCTTCAATTTTGTTTTGTTTTTAGAGTGAAAATACTATTTTAATTAAAATTGAATGAAATAAGAATATATATTAAATTTTAATATAAAATTGGGTGGATGCTAAAATTTGACATAAAATATACATATTTAAAAAAAGATCATGGAAGATTTAATAAAACCTTGATATCCACAGTAGTATATATAAAAGCTATCCTCCCATTCTAAAACCCTGTTATCTCCCCCCCCTCTCGATTCGCCGGCGGCTAGGGTCGGACGATGCCTTGCCAACTCCTTCCCGTCTGCTCGCTTGATTCTCCGGGCGTCCTCTGCTTCCATATCAGGGCATCCATTCTTCGAAGAGCCTTCCCCTTCAAGCTCAAGTACCTGCCCTTTCAAGCCAAGACTGCCCGTATTCTCCTTCATAGTAGCGATTCCGTTGGCATCGCACGGAGGAATTCCCTTCGTCTGGATAATTCCAGATCCCCTTCGAAGCAGAAAGCCTTGGTCAAGGACGACGCGCAGCTGGGCGATAGGCAGTTTGAAGAGATGGAACGAGATGGGAAAAGGAGCAGTCGGGGGAAAAATAAGGTCGCTTTGAGGGATGGAAAGATAAATCCAAAGGCGTCGGTGCAGGATACCATCTCTTCAAAGAGGAGTGAGGACAATTCCAAGTCCTCGCAAGTGATCAGCAAAGGGAGGGGAAAAC
Organism: Hedychium gardnerianum; assembly: GCA_038050645.1. NCBI lineage: Eukaryota > Viridiplantae > Streptophyta > Magnoliopsida > Zingiberales > Zingiberaceae > Hedychium > Hedychium gardnerianum. The sequence goes on along the minus strand of JBBUKS010499591.1, from coordinate 9,936 downwards.
GAACCTTGGATGAATCTGGAGGGCGAGCTTCTAAAATTTTTCCCTCCAAGAAGAGGGTTTTAACTCAGCTTGGGGAGGAAGATGAAGGTGAAGACTGGAATAGTGATTCCCATCCGAAATTTACTGCTCGTAGTAGCAGTGCTCATGTGAAAAAGGAAAAGTCTGGTAATGCAGTCAGAGCCGTGCCTCCTATAATTTCAGCATCCGAAGATGAGTCATACCTAAGCGAGACCAGGTAAAAATTCTTGGAAACTAATACTATAGGAGGTTCATTGCTGACAGACATAGTTTGGCAATGTTTGAACTGCTAGAAGAAGTTTCCCGTGGACATTTTTCATTTGCACCTTGCTTATAGAATATTGTGATTGTTTTTCTCTCAAAGTTGCTTTACATTGCGTATATAACATAGTGTTTGTTTTCTACTCAAAGTTGATGGTTATATAATACGGTGATTGTTTTCCCCTCAAAGTTGCTCCTTGTCTACTACAGGTTTGAAGATTGTTCTCTTTCTTCTTTGTCACTTAAGGGAATAAAAGATGCCGGTTATGTGAGGATGACAATGGTGCAGGAAGCAACACTTCCGTTGATCCTTGAAGGTCAGTTAGCTATATCGTGGCCTTAAGTACCAATGTATGATGCATTCAGTAGGTGTTATGCTTTTTCAACAAGGCTGATCAATGGTGAAATGTCCAATCCAATAATTTTAGATTTACTTCACTATAGTGGTATTGCTATTGTTTTAGTAGTAGGTGGTGCCACGGTTGGTTATCCCATAGATATAGTTCTTATGCCCAATGTTTTAGAAATCCCTTGCTAGGACCACCATTTCATTGCCCGATTATATGCTAACCCAAGGATAATTTTTCCCTTTATTCACCTACTGCATTCTATGTCACGAGTTATTAATCATGTTTCCATTTTTGTGCTTCTGAGAATTTAGTTGCTAATGTCTAAACAATTTGTTGGCACACTGATTACTTTCTGGCATGATAGTTAAAATTAGAATATCGATTCCTTCTGCAATAAATGACATCTAGTAAACTTTATTCAAATCTACTCCAGCTCAATTGCTGCATATTTTCCCGTCAAACTCCACATATCTGCTTGCCATGCAGATGATGAACCTTTCCTGTTCTTAATGCAGGCAAAGATGTTCTAGCAAAGGCAAAAACTGGAACTGGAAAAACTGTCGCATTTCTAGTATGGCCTTACGGGATCAAAATATCTGATTAATGATCCACTCGATCCATTTTTTGATTACTTGTTTGTTTGTTTGTTTCTTTCTTTCTTTCTTTTTAGACGAGTGAATTTCCCCAATTTTACCATCTGCAAGTTGTTTCTTTGCAGCTTCCTGCGATTGAGATTATTTCAAAATTACCTACATTTGACCTTGATAGAAAAAGGCCTTCCATTAATGTGCTCGTCATTTGCCCAACACGAGAACTTGCATTGCAAGCCGCAGCAGAGGCTGATAAACTCTTGAAGTATCATCCTTCTATTGGTGTACAAGCAGTAATAGGTGGTACACGACTTACGCAAGAACAAAGACACATGCAAGCAAATCCTTGCCAGGTGAAATTCCTAATGCTCGCTGGTAAATGTGAATGCATATCTGTAATAGCCCATTGGCAGTGTTTATGCTAATAAGTGTTAGTCTAATAGATTCTCATTGCTACTCCGGGAAGACTCAAAGACCATATTGAGAACACAACAGGATTTGTCAGTAGGCTAAATGGTGTGAAAATTCTTGTTCTTGATGAAGCAGATCGTCTATTGGATATGGGATTCCGCAAGGACATTGAGAGAATTATTTCTACAGTTCCAAAACAACGCCAAACACTTTTATTTTCTGCAACCATACCAAATGATGTATGTTTATGGCAGTTATATCTTTAGTTTTCATTCTTGCAATGGGATTTTTATTGAATAATCATGTTTGCATTTAGGTTCGTCAAATTTGTCATATTTCCTTGAAAAAGGACTACAAGTTCATCAGCACTGTGGAAGAGGGTAGTGAAGAGACACACTCACAGGTACTTTTCTTCCCATAGACATGCAATAGATAATTTGTTGCTATAATTTCATTTAATTGATTTGTCCTTATGATTAGGTGAAACAAATGCATCTGATTGCTCCATTGGATAAGCACTTCTCAATTCTTTACTGTATACTGAAAAAGCATATTTCGGAGGATTTCGATTACAAGGTAATTAATAATCCGGCAAACCTTTCACTTGCCTTGTATCTTATCTAGTCATTTTTTTCATCATCTGGCATGTCACAAACTTGTAGGTTATTGTATTTTGTACCACTGCAATGATGACAAAGCTTGTTGCTGACCTACTTTCTAAATTACATTTGAATGTGCGTGAAATCCATTCAAGAAAATCACAAAGTTACAGAACCAAAGTCTCTGAAGAGTTTAGGCAATCAAAAGGGCTCATTCTTGTGAGTTCGGATGTGTCTGCTAGAGGTGTTGATTACCCAGATGTAACCCTTGTTGTACAGGTAACTTGTAGACCTAAATTTTCTATTTACTTTGCTTGTATAACAGTTAATTAAACTTATATTTTTCTTGTTATGATGATAATGTTGCTCAAGTCACATTTCTTGCAGGTTGGACTCCCTTCAGATAGAGAACAGTATGTACATCGACTTGGTAGAACAGGCCGGAAAGGTAAAGAAGGAAAAGGTGTGTTGATGCTAGCACCATGGGAAAGTTTCTTCTTGACAACTATCAAAGATTTGCCAATAACAGAGGCATTACTACCTTCCATTGATCCCAACACTGCAAGACAAGTAAGTATCAAACAATGTACATGAAGTGTTATCTTAGTAACAGAGTGAAGTATGCTGATATTCTATGAGCTTAACATGTGAAGTATATACTAGAATTCCCCCTCAATTTCCCCTAGTTGAAATCTGTGTTGTTAATTGACTATTATTAGACATATAATTAATTGAGTAATTATCAAAGATAATCAAGGAGCCATTTAACAATATAATTATTTGATTAAAATCATTTACTTGCGGCGAGTTCCTGAATTACGAGTGGGAATAACTCCAGTGGGTGGGATTTGAAATGATTTTCACTTATGGCTGGGGTTTGATTTTTTTAATGGTCTGGAATTGTAATTCCCACTGGAGGCTTGATCTGTTTTGTTTAAATTTAATTTTCATCATGCGGGAGGAGATGAGGCACAGTCAAGTTTAATTGCTGGATTGTAATTAATTAGTGGTTGGTGTTCTTTCCTCAAAATGGACCGGACCATATTTTTGAAGTGGATGTTGTGACCTGTTTCAATTAATTGATTTAATTTAAGTCGCTTATATCAATTACTTGGGATGCTAGTTCTTATTTATGCCTATTGGAATTGCATGGCATGACATGGTTTAACTGTGTAAGGCTTGGTACTATTTTTTGGTTTAGGCATATGTAATTGGAGACTGGCCCTTTAGTGGCAGTTGAAATATTAGAATGTAGAAAAATTGAGTTTCATGGGATGGGAGGAGATGGTGTAAGTCATGATAGTATATCAGAGTTATTTCGATGGCTTTTGTCAAATTGAGATTAGGATGTATTTTGGTAGTAGTTGATGAGGAATAATGAGTTTGGGATCAATCCCGAATCCTGATTAGCTTTGATTTAATTGGCGGTTGAATAAATCCAAATGAGATTTCACTGGTATTTCTTGGCCCATCACTTGATCTTATTCAAGAGGGAAAAAGGAACATGAATTAATCCTGCTAGGGAGCATATTTGAGAGGGCTTTGAATTCATGCTCAGCTATTTTCCATGAAAAAGGCTCCAAAGGGTTTTCTAGAGTCCATGTAGGTTATTGGAGAGGCCGACAACATCAAGGAGGCATGCAACTTTGTGTGGAAGTGTAAATTTCGAGGATAATTTCCAACTCAAGCAGGTCCTTCCATTCCTCTTTTGAAATCCATGATTGACTTAAAAATGCCCTTGTCCATTCATCCTGCTTATGGAATAATTTTTATTCTGGAATCCTGTTTCAATCCTACTTTTGGTTTAAGAGAGGTTGCATGGCGGAGTTGAGGGAAAATTGAGCAGACAGAAACGAAAGGGGTTTCAAGATGAAACAAAACAATTCAACGAATCTCAGTGAATATAAAATAGTAGAGTATCCTCACCTGCACTAAATTGTGATCCTAGAGGAGAGGATTCAGTACTAGAGGAGAGTAGAGATGAAGAGGGAGTCTATTTTCTGTAACAGTAGAGTATCTGTTGTCTCTTGCGTTTGAGTTGTACCTATTTTGTTTGCAACTCCCTGTCAATTTGAATCTTGAGAATTTCTAATGAATCTTAGCAGCATTTTAGTTATGAGAATGAGTTCGACAATTTATTTAGGTTGTACCTGAGTAATTGCGAATGGGATTTTGTAGAATGTGCTTTTTTTGCTGCAGAAATTTTCTGGGAATAGTTTATTATTCAATTTTTTGTGATTTATGAACTTGCAGAAAAGTTCTAAAAATTTTTGTATACTGACCTAGGAAGTTGATTACATTTTAAAAATCCTTCAATATGTATGTTAAATATAAACACATCCATGAAGACACTGTTGCTTTGAGATCTCTGCTATGGTGGTGTTACTGACGATGAGTTTTTTGTTGTACAAGTCATGTTGAGATATCATATGAGCGGTATTCCTATATGCGGTTATGATTTGCTGTCTAGAGTATATTACTTGAGTTTTTCCAAGGCAGTGCATCATCTGTGGATCAACACTGGTTGCTCCATAGGGGGAGGTCATCCCCCCTTTGCTCACCCATTGTGGTGTGACGGGAAAAAGTATAAAAAAAAGTTACGACAACGCCATCGAGTGTCATTTACATTCATGATAAAAATGAACTTGAGCCATAGTTCCTATGCTGTGGCAAAAGCTTTGTCATATGTTTCCTTCTCATTGTTCGGTTCTTTGGACGCAGCACTGGCAGAATAAATATTGTGAAAAATTATAAGTAGGATGAGCCTCAGGTTTATCGATCACTGTAAGATCCTAGAAAAAGTTTGAATACATCAGGTAAATTTTAGTCATTCAGGCTTATTGTTAGCTCAGATGGCAATGTATAGTTGCCAAAGGAGCTATGCACATTGAATTTATTTATTTATGTTTGGTATTTTCAAGTATAGTAACTGTCTTCTCTAACACAGTTTCATCTTGTGTTTGTACAGGTAGAGCAGGCTGTGAAACTGGTCGACATGAAGAACAAAGAATCAGCCTATCAAGCATGGCTTGGTTACTATAACTCAGACAAGAATATCGGTCGAGATAAATGTAAACTCGTGGAACTAGCAAATGAGTTCAGTCGAAGCCTAGGCCTCCGAGATCCTCCCGCAATCCCCAAGCTTATCCTTAGGAAGATGGGACTCCAGAATGTGCCTGGTCTGCATTCCAAGTGACACTCTGGATGCTGCTAACTTGCGTTTGTTTTTTTGTCTTCTAGTTCTTTTCATTGTTGATGTAGTCGGTACTTGCCCTGGTTCTTGAACGTGTTATTGTTCTGAGCAACAATTCAGTTTCCACTAGGAAAGTCATCAAAACTGTATTTATTAATCCAATTAATTGGTTGTCATTCAAAGTTTTGTATTCGATCTGGAGCTGATCGACCTGAGAACGATGTCCTTCTGTGCTCCTTGAAATATCAAATCCTACATATCTATCCAAAACGTGCAAGGATTGATAGGATTGTAAATGAATCAAATGTTCGTGAACAAATTTGATGTTCAGTTTGATAAGAGTTTGTTTATGTTCGTTTAATATATACAAGATCAATTAAACAAATAAGCTTGAATAACTCGTTAAACTAAACAAACAAGATTGAATACATATGTGTTCAGCTCGTTAATGTTCGTGAACAACGTTCGTGAACATCATTTGTAAACAATCATCTTCGTTAATAAAACTCTTATCAACATGTTAAATAAATAAAATAAAATAAACAAATAAGTTTGAATTATCAAGTTTAATAATCAATCAAATAAGTAAAAAATTTCAAACAATCAAATAAGTTTGAATTGAAAGCTCGATAACATTTAAACAAATCAAACTCAAACCAAACTTGAAGTGAGAGCTCGATAATATCTAAATAAACTAAATTCAAATCAAGCTTCAAACAAGTTCAAGCTCATAAAAAATAAACCAAGTCAAGTTTTAACAATCATTTCAAAAACTTGATTCATTTTAGGCTTGACTCGATTATCTTATCAAATAAATTTGAATATCTCGAAACTTAGTTCGATTTAATTTATTTACGGTCCTAAGGATTAGTAGTTCGGGAGATTCAATAGGGGGGCAACTGGGTACATACATAAATTAATAGATTGTACTCGGACAACACATGGACCCATCAGGCAGCTGTAGTCCTTAGCCAGTTACTAAAAGTGTCTAAATAAACTCTATATACTTTTATATGTATTTTTAGCATTCAAACAACGCTTAACATTTGGAAGAGTTACGCACGCAAGTCAACACTTAATCTAGGCGTAGTTGGTCAAAGTGTCTAGTGAGTAGACAGCGAATTGGAGTTGGACTGGTCGCAAGAATGTCGCGTTCACACGGAACAACCAGTACTTCAATTTAATTCTATCTGTTTGTGCTGGTAAAAGGTCAAATCATCGTCCTTCTATGACGCCCTCCCACTAAATTATGAAAATTTATTCAGCAATTTGTTTAGTCAAAGATACGAAATAATTTAAAATAATATTTATAAGTCTGAAGTTAAATCATACTTATAATTTATCGAGTATCAACTCGATCATAATGTAAAAATAGAAAAAAAATATTAAATTTTGATATATCACATATATTTTATTGAAATATATTAAATTATACTGATTTAATAATATATCAAAAAATTTAATACGTTATTGTTATAATATCGTATTAAAATTGTTAATATCGATATAAGATTTATATGAAATTTTTTGATATATTATATTAATATTAAAAATTAATTATATATGATATGAAATTTATATTACATTAAAATTTTAATATGATATAATATAATTTTTATTATACTAAATTTAGTATAAACGATTTAAAATTCGATATATCTCACTGAATCACTTTGAACCAATGTTATCTGCTCGATCGATATACAAAATAGTACAAAATGAGGAATCCGAGGTAGGAGGCTATTTCAATTATGTTTGAGGTCCCTGCCAAAAGATACAAAAATTTAGATCTTTAATAATTTTTTTTAAAAAAAATAAATATTTATTAAACATTTGCTTAATATTGATATAATCATGCTCGGGTCAAGATTGATCAAATTAACTAAACTCGAGTCGACTCGAACTTGAGTTTTGATATTTTAATAATATGATTAAGGAAAGTCTTGATTGAGAATCAGACGATCAATATATTTGAGAGAAGTCAAGTATGTCAAGGATTGACCAGAGACTTGACATTAATGTAAGTCTTAGTGGAACTAGACAAAGGAAATTCCTGGTTGGGAACTAGACAAATCTAGTTGGGAACTAGGTTAAATCCAAGTTGAATCAGCTGGGAGCTGAACACTTAGCACGAAATGTGAAGTCCTGGTTGGGAACCAGACAAACCTAGTTGGAAACTAGATTAAGTCCAAGTTGAATCAGTTGGGAGCTGAACACTTAGCACGAGACGTGAAATCCTAGTGGGACTAGACAAACATAGTTAGGAACTATATTAAGTCTAAGTTCGGTTAGCTGAAAATTGAATACTTGGCATGAGACGTGAAGTCCTAATGGGACTAGGCAAACCTAGTTGAGAACTATGTTAAGTCTAAGGTAGATCAGCTGGGAGCTGAACACTTGACACAAGAAAGAAGTCCTAATGGGACTAGGCAAACCTAGTTGGAAACTATGTTAAGTTCAAGTTAAGTCAGCTGAGAGTTGAACACTTGACACAAGAGAGAAGTCTTAGTGGGACTAGGCAATGGAAGTCCTAGCGGGACTAGGCAAGGGAAAGTCCAAGTGGATTAAAGATTGACTAGATACTTGGTGAAGAAGTCCTGGCAGATCAAGATTGACCGAATGCTAGGCAACGAGTCCCAATGAGTCACAGATGACTTTGGGGTTGGGTAAATAAACCTGAAACTCAGATTGAGAGTTTAGGGTTTAGTAATCGATTGACTCAAGGTAATCGATTAGGGTAATCGATTGAAGTTGTTCTGCGAGAACAGAAGGAGCTAAAATTGATTGGGTAATCGATTAAGGGCTCACCAATCAATTAAGGCGCGTCCTAATCGATTGAGAGAAGCCAAAATTGTGAGTGTACAGTAATGCTCGGAATTGATTAATTAATCGATTTAGCCTGATCTTAATCGATTAGGCTCAGTTCTAATTGATTAAGAGGTTGTTTGTTGCGAGAGCATAGTGCAGTCTATAATCGATTAAGGTCTGACCAATCAATCAGGTGATTGATTAGGGTCATTTTTATGAGAGAACAAAAAGTGTGGGAATTGATTGGGCAATCGATTAAGTAATTTTCTTTATGGTGAACAGTAGTCTTTCAATCGATTGAGTAATCGATTAAGAAGCTGGTAATCGATTGGTATGACTCACCAATCGATTTGACATTCGAAAAAGAGCATCGATTGAGGAGTAAGGGCAATTGATTAAGGAACGCTAAGTAAGTGCGATAAAAGATATTTTCACGAATGATTTAGTGTTCTTCTTCATGTCAATTCTCGGGAGTTTTGAAAAAAATGCTATTGCATTTTCATCCCCCATGAGACAATCAAAGTAAGAAAAGAGCAAGCAAATCAAAGATTCTTCATTGTAAAACTTTCTATTATATTTGCTTTCTCTCCTTGGTTGTATTTGTTATATTCTCGTGTTTATGCTGGTACGAGATTTTTCCGCCTCAAAAAAAGAGGTTTTCATAGTGTATTTGTGAGTGAGGAGAGTGAACATTTGGATTAATCACCTTAAGGAGGTGGAGACCAAGTAAAACCTTAGGTGTTAATATTGCTTCAAGTTTTCATTGTAACATCAAATAAAAAAAAACGATCGAAACTAATCACCCTCCTCTAGCTCTCTACATATCCTAACACTTTAAAGCCACATAATCCTCATCTTTTTTATCCGGACTTGAGATAGACATTAACATCGATGGATTTAAAAAATAATAATTTTTTTTTAAAAAAATAAAAATTAGGTTTTTATATAAAATTTAATTTTCTATTTTTTTTAAATGCAAAATTATTAATTAAAATTTTATATTAATAATATTTCTTTAATTAATAAAATTATTAAATTATTATTATTATTTTTAGACTTATTAAACATAAATACGACTTTATTTATTTCAATTTTGAAAACCTTTTATTTTGTCACTACTTTATAAGTTACCGGTAATTTTTTTTATAAAGTTTAATATCTTTGTTAATTTAGATTTATTATTTTTTTTAAAAAAATTAATTCTAAAAATAAATCTTGCATCCACACCAACTTATGGAAAATCAATTATTACTCTAAATCTTATATTTTTTTATCAAAAAATTACTTATATCATATTCTCTAAATTTAAATTTATGCTACAGTATTTCTCCATTAATAGAAAATGAAATTTTTTATTCTAAAAATAAAATAATATATTTTTTTCAATCTCTATCCTTCCTAAACTCTTTACTATTATAAATATAATAATAAAAAAAATAAAATAAAAAAGAAAATAAAAAAAAATAAAGATAAAGAAATTGATATCGTGAAAAATGATATTTTAGGATAACTGATTAAATATATAGTAAAAAATAATTATTTAAATTTAATAAAATAAATAATTTATCTTAAATTTTAGAAATATAATAACAAAGTTGTTGTAAATGTTCTAAATATCAGAATAATCTGTTTTAAAAAATTTCAAGATTCAAATATTTTTATTAAAAAAATATCATCAAATAATTTTAACTTTTCTACCACGAATA
>JBBUKS010499503.1:0-14443 GCA_038050645.1 Hedychium gardnerianum | reverse complement strand
ACTAAAGATTTGAATGGAACAACTGAAGAAAAGAGAAGAAGATTCATGGAACAAAAGAACTATTACCTCTTTAAACAGATTATGACTTTTGGAGATGGAGTGAAAGAGGTACCTCAGCGCCGGCGGTGAAGGAGATGAAGGCTGGACGGGGACGATCTATCAAAGTCGATCGCCTGAGTGTCAGCGGTGAAGGAGATGAAGTATAAATGGGGAAGATCTGTTGGAGTCGAATCGATCGCTTAAGCGCTGGAGGAGGGAAGCAGAGAAAGAAGGTCGGGGCTGCTTCTTGGAGGAGAAGGAAGAAAAATTACTGCATTTCTAACGATCTCCGTAGTGCTAAGATGACAAAGCTGGGGTCAACATAGAAGGGATTACGGCTCAGGGTCGATTTACTAAAGAGCTTGGGGCAGAAGGAAATAGACGTTGTTTTACTAAAGGCCTAAAAAAATCACCTAAAACATTCTGCACGGTTAGATTTTTATCACAACGCCTAAGAAATATGCTATTAAATTTTAATTCTTAAAATATTGTAATATTTTTTAAAAGCACGCAAAAGCGCGCTATTAATATTTATTTTAACCGTGCGTAATTTTTTACACGTTATTATTTGTATAAGTATAGTAATATTCGTAGCGCACATGATTGCACGTGCTGCAGAAACTATTATTAACGGCGCACTATAAATATGCATTGTTGATGTCGCGTTGCGGAAAGTCAACTATGTTCTAGTGATTGACAATTAAATTTTTAATTTTTTAAATGTCAAATTGAATGATGACAAGTATAGAGTTAATTATATTGGATATTCGTGAACCAATTCGTTTATATTCATTTAATAATAAAAGAATATACAAAATAAATCGTTTAGGTTCGTTTAATATTTATTAACAAATTTTAGAAATAATTTATAAATAAATTTATTTATTAATTTAATTATAATTTTTTTATAAAAATATATAAATGGTATAATCTAAAGAAATAAAAAACTTGAATAAATAAATTTTAATAAGTTTGATAAGTAAATAAATAAATTCAAACAGTATATTTATTTTTCACTCAACCTATTTCGTTCCCTTTACCACTCAAACTTTATTTAATTGGAAGTAATCCAATTGACTAGAAGTGATTCTACTCAGTTAGATATGATTTCAATTGGTTGGTCGCTGTCAAATATATATCTTGAACAAAAGTGTTTTATGACTTTATACGAGTCAAAATTCAAAATATATATATATATATATATATGAACAAAATCAAAGGAAAAAAGATTACAAACCAAATCAAGGGAATCCTATAGGAGTCCAATAGTGTCCATTTTAATATAAGTTCGAGGCCTTTAAGATTGTAAAACACTTTTTTTCTTTAAGAAAAAGTACTTGACGAGCCTATAGAGTTCAAAATCCAAGAAAAAAAAGGGGACAAACTCAAGAGAGCTTTAAGAATGCAATGATACTCATTTAGAGGACAAACTCATTGAACACTTTTGGCCAAAGATGTTCGACAGCGACCAATCAACTAGACTCACATCGAGTTGACAAATGGTTGTCAAGTTCTTGTTGATGCAATCGATCTGGTTAAGGAGGATCGAATGTTTGATAATGATAAAGTCTTAATTAGTTAAAGTTGATCGGATGTTAGGTATGAAACGAGAAGTCCAAATAGATTAAGGAGAATAAAATGTTTGACATTGGTAAGGTTTTTGATAAGTCAAGATTGACTGAATGCTAGGTAGGAGAAGTCCAAATAGATTGAGGTCAATTGAATACTAAATAAAATGAGAGATTAGCCTTGGTAAGATTGAAACAAAGGTATCAATCAATTGCTATAAATTTACTAATCTATTAATGATAAAAAAAATCACGAATTCAAGATTCAGAGGAGTTTCAGATGTTGTTGTGGTATGAAAAATTGACTATTGACCGTTAGTAGCCGACTGATTCATCAATCAAGTGGTGCACTCAACTAATGATACTAATGGAGCAAACAAAATATTTGCACTTGATTCGGGAACTTGACTGATGAGCATCAACCATCTGATAACGGAATAATTGTCGATTGTTGCTAAGCTAGATGAAGTCGTTGAACTGATAGAGCAAAGTAATGTTCAAATTAATAGCTGAGTAATCGACTGATGATATTCAAACAGTCGACTATTAGGCAGATTTCAGCCATAACTTGAAACCTATAAAAGATAATTTTGTGAAGGATTTTGCATGTCGATTCTTGTAGGTTTTGAGGAGGAAGCGTTGTTACATTCCAGACCTTCAAGAGGCAATCTAAAGTAATCACAACGTGAACAAAGCAAAGATTTCATGTGTAGATTATTTATTTACATTGTAATCATTTTCATCTTTATCTTTGTATTTGATTGTTGTTGCTTGTGAAAAATAGAGATTGTAAAAGATTTCTCCACCTTCGGAAGGTGTTCAGTAAGGAGAAATAATGGTGATATCATTAAGACTTTAGATCGTGGAGTAGGAATCAAGGGTTCCAAACCACATAAAATTGAGGTGTTCTTGTGTTTATTTCTGATGTGTACAAATATTATACAGAAGAGCACATTAATGATTGATCAAATGAAGCGAATCACTATTCACCTCCCCTCTATCAACATCACCGGTCCTAACAAATAGTATCAGAGCCAAGCGTGCTCTTGATTGGACTAAATGGTAAGAGATCAACAAAGCTAGAGGAAGAAGAAATAATAGTGATCTTTAGTCCTCTAATACTTGACAATTAGTATCAGATCAAGGTTTCCTCTTGATTAGACTGACCGCCAAAGAGCCCAACACTAGAGGAAGAAGAAAGAGTTGCAATTTTGAATACTCGAATACCTACAAGTGGTATTATTGGACTAATCATCAAGGGAGCGTAGCAAGAGGTATCAAAATCAAAATGGATCCCAAAGATGAATTTGGATACGACACCTTAGTACCTCCACCATTCAGAATGAGAAATTTGAGTATTGAAAATCATGGGCGGAACATTTCATCATGATGGACATCAACAATTGGTTCATCCTGATGGAGGTATTTGAAGTTCATAAGGATAGCAAAGGAGGACTCCTCATGAAGAAGAATAGACAGAAGAGGAAATCCAAATAGCAAGATAACTTAAATGTTCATAAATATTTTACCTAATGATATTTTGTGCAAGATGCAAGATAGGTGAGTACCGGGATGCCAAAGAATTATGGACAAAGTTTATAAAGCTTCACAAAGAACTCTCATTGACACAAGAGGAGGATGAGCCTAAGAAGGGAGCCTTATTGGTTCCAGAATAAGAGAACCTAGAGCTTCAGAGATGCTCAACATCCGAGATGGAGGAAGCATCCACCTCAAGGGGGGGAATAGGTCATTGACATCAAAATAAAAGGAACCCCTCAACATCCAGAGCAATGAGGAGGAAGCTAGTGTCACCTTTGCCAGCATAAAGAGTCAAACTCATGAAGGTAAAATATTTTCAATTGCCAAAATAAAGATCACATTATTGTTGGGTTCCCAAGCATAATCAAACATTAAAACGCAGTGGAAAAAGGAATCCTCCAAAGATCCAAGTGAATTCTTATTAAATGTTTGTTAGGAAAAGTTACCTTCAATGCGTGAATCCTTTGTGAATCTGGAGAGTCAAGTCGAACTCAACGCGATCAACACGTTCGTGTCTCTATGGTATCTACACGAGCACATTGACGTCGCCCGTCTCACAAGCACAATTGGAGTCTCTCACCATCGCCCGTCTCACAAGCACGTCCACCCCACGGCGTAGTGCTAGCTACTATATATAAGTTGAGATCAAATCCTAACTTTTAAAGTTGACACGATCTTACACGATCTTATCTGATAAGATTGTGTCTCAGTCTCGTGACTTACTCAACTTTCAAGTCTTATCTAATAAGATATTTTATTTTATTTTATCCATATACAAAATATAACGTGGGTATTAAAATCATGGGCTTTATTTGATTTATGATAAAAAAAAGTCTCATATTAATCATCTCATGATTAACTCTTGGGCTAACATTAACAATCTCTCACTAGTACTAAAGTCAATTACTGTATCTAATACTTAGCGACCTAGTATGAAACTCAAATACATATTGGATTAACCCATTAATCCAACAAGTTTAAGATATGAAACAAATTTCAGACTTAAACTTTTTTAGTCATAATAAAATATAACAAACTCCAAAATTGATGTGCTCTCTGTGTATGACCCAATAGGTTCTCGTAACGTTGACAGTGACTCTAAAATCTCATTTTAAGACACAAGTCATGAGTGACATCTAGTGAGACATCATGGCTACCTAAGTGACGAGAATATCGTAAATTCGACAAAATTTGTCTATGACTATTTTATTGTATAACTCAATCCTTTTATTCATGATATCTAGATTGATTAAGGAGGTATAGATCGTGTCATCCTCTCATCAATCTATGTATTTCTTGATCTCTAAGTAGGCTTATTTGACCTATACTAACTTATTTGAGCATGACCTTGCATTTTAGTAGTCCTACTTAATCAAGGGGTTCATAGATATCACTTCCATTACATGAAAGGGACAAATTTTATCTACATCACTCACATCCTTCCATATAACTCATTGCATATCCAGTGAACGACTTTATAATCGACCTTGTTACAGGTGACGTTTGTTAATACTAAAGTATACAACTCCTTATATAGGGAACTATAGTGACTTCAGGTTAAAGAACTATTTATACTAATAGTTACTATAAAAATATTTATGACACTCATATAACAATCCATGAAACATTCTCATGGCGTGTCAATTCAGTACATATTCTCTAATATATACCAATGTGTTAATTGAATATCTCATATCCATGACTTGTGAGATAAAGTCATCAGTTAACCTATATGTTAGTCTCAATGCATTAATATTGTCTTTGTATATTAATACTTGACTAGAAATAATTGAGATTAGTGTTCTATAGTCCTATAGTTTCTCACAATCAATTGAAAGAATTGATATGCTATAAACCAGAACCTACCACTCTAGGGCATCATTATATTTATTCAAAATCAGATATAAAATAAATATAACAAACATAAAATGTTGTCTTTATTAAAATATGATACCAAAGTCTCACATCAATCATCTCATGATTAACTCTAAGGATGACACTAACAATATCCCACTAATACTAAAGTCAATCACTAAAGTATCTAATACTTAGTGACCTAGTATAACCATCACACTTCTTCTGTGTCAAAGCCTTGGTCAATGGATCTGCAATGTTATCATCTGTCGGTACTCTACATATCTTCACAACTCCTTTATTGATAATCTCTCGAATGAGATGGAATTGCTGAAGTATGTGTTTGAATCGCTAATGAGACTTGAGTTCCTTAGCCTGTATTATAACCCCATTGTTATCACAATAGAGGTTTATTAGGTTAGCTATCCTAGGAACCACGCCAAGTTTTGTGATAAACTTTTTGATCCAAATAGCCTCTTTGTTGCATTAAAAGTAGCAATATACTCAACCTCTATAGTATAATCAATAACTGTATCTTGCTTTAAACTCTTTCATCTTACAACACCACCATTTAAGCAAAACAAATATCCTGACTGCGATCTTGAATAATCCTTGTTGATTTGGAAGCTTGCATCACTACAACGAGCTCCTCATCATTTTCATATATCAAGAAATAATCTTTAGTTCTTCTCAAGTACTTAAAAATATTCTTGACCACTGTCTAGTGACTTTCACTTGGATCTAACTAGTATCTGCTCGTCATGCTTAATGCATACAAGACATCAGGACAAGTACATGACATGACATACATGATGGATCCAATAGCAGATACATAAGGAATCTTATCCATGCAATCTCTCTCCACTTTAGTAAAGGGGCATTGAGCCTTGGAAAGGCTCACACCACGTAACATTAGCAAGAATCCTCTCTTAGAATTTTGCATGACAAAACGGTTAAGCACTTTGTTAATATATGTACTCTGACTCAGGTCAAGCAATATCTTAGATCTATCTCTATAGATTTTAATGCCTAAAATACAGGCAACTTTACCTAAGTCTTTCATTGAGAAACAATTTTCAAGCCAAGTTTTTAAAGACCATAGGACAGGGATATCATTTCTAATGAGAAGTATGTCGTCTATATACAAAATAAGAAAGATTATTATGCTCCTACTATTTCTTTTGTAGATACAAGGTTCATCTTCATTCTTAATGAAACCAAACTCTTTGATTGAATCATCGAATCAAGTATTCCAGCTTCTAGAAGCTTGCTTTAATTCATAAATAGATTTTTGCAACTTACATACCTTTCTAGCATTCTTTGGATCAACAAAATCCTCAGATTATGTCATGTACACATCCTTGAGTAGATTCTCGTTAAGGAATGCATTTTTGACATCTATTTGATAGATCTTATAATCATGATAAGCTGCAATAACAAACAAGATCCAAATGGACTTAAGCATCACAACTAGTGAAAAGATTTCATCATAGTCTTTACCATGAATTTTCTTGAATCCTTTAGCTACCAGTCGCCCTTTCCAAGTATGCACATTATCATCCATATTAATTTTCATCTTGAAAACTCATTTGCACCCAATGTGATTTATCCCTTCAGGTGGGTCAACCAAAGTTCATACTTGGTTTACATACATATATTCCATTTCAGATCTCATGACCTCTAGCCATTTCTCATAATCTAGACTCATTATAGTCTTTTGATATGATGTAGGCTCATTCTGATCAACAAACATTACATCACCATGGGCAAACAAAAGAATAGAATATTTCTTAGGTTGATGATGTGTCCTATGAAATCTACTTAGAACTTGTTTCACTCAAACAAGTTGTTGTTCCAGAATTTCTTATGGTGTAATAAGTTCATGATCCACAACACCCTGTGGTGCACATTCAGGTTTCATCAAAGTCTCAGTGCTAATTTGTGTATCTCAAATTTCTTCATAATCTACTTTTCTCCCACTAGTTCCTTTAGAAACAAATTCTCTTTCTAGAAAAATATCATTTCTAACAACAAATACTTTGTCTTGTGTGAGATTATAAAAGTAATATCCCTTTGTTTCTTTGGGATATCCTACAAAATAGAACCTATCGGATTTGGGTCCTAATTTCTCTAAGACTTGACGTCTAATGTAAGTCTCACAACTCCAAATCTTCATAAAAGATATTTTGGGATTCTTTCCAATCCATATCTCATATGGTGTTTTTGTAACTGCCTTAGATGGGACACGGTTAATTGTGAAAGCAACAATCTCTAGAGTATATCCCCAGAAAGAAGAAAAAGAAATATCTGCATGACTCATCATTAATCGTACCATATCTAACGAAGTACGATTCCCCTTTTTGATATACCATTCCATTGTAATGTTCCAGATGGAGTGAGTTGGGAGATGATCTCAAACTCAACTAGATGATCACAAAATTCTTGACTTAGGTATTCACTATCTCGATCTGATCGAAATATCTTAATACTTATTTCAAGTTGGTTTTGTACTTCACTCTTGAATTCTTTAAATTTTTCAAAGGATTTTGACTTATAATTCATTAAATACACAGTCATATCTACTGATATCGTCAGTGAAAATAATAAAATACTAGTAGTCTTCTCTAGCTGTTGTATTGAAAGAGCCACATACATCACTATATATAAGTTTTAACAATTCATTAGCTCGTTCGCTTTGTCCACTAAATAAGTTTTAGTCATCTTTCCTAATAAAAGAGATTCACATACCTCATATGATTCAAAATTAAATAAGTCCAAAAGTTCATTCTTATGAAGTTTAGATATGTGCTTCTCATTTATGGCCCAAGCGATAGTGTCAAAGATATGCATGGTTTAAATTATTGGATTTTAACTATTTTATATTTATGTTATAAACTAAGTATTCAAGGTCTAGAACATAGAGTTCATTCATTAATTATGCACTATAATAGAACATATCAGTTAAAATATTGTTTCAAACAACTTGGCAAAAGTATTAAAATACTTCGATTCGATCGAGGTGGTAAATACTTAAGTTAAGAGTTTCAAGATTATCTCAAGGACAATGGAATATTGTCTCAATAGACTCTGCCTTATATGCCACAACATAATGGTATATCTGAAAGACGAAATCAAATTTTGTTGGACATGGTTAAGTTAATGATGAATCATGCGAGTCTTCCCAAATCCTTTTGGGGTTACGCACTTGAGATAGATGTTTACTTGCTAAATAGAGTCCCGATCAAGGCATTCTCTGCTACTCCATATGAGATATGAACTAGTAAGAAACATCACCTATCTTACTTGAAGATATGGGATTGTCCTTCTTATGTGAAGAGGACAATATCAGATAAGCTAGATGCTAAGTCTGATAAGTGTCTATTTATTGGATACCCTAAGAAAACAAGGGATTACCAATTCTGTCATCCCTTGGAACAAAAGACGTTTGTTTCAAGGCATTTTGTATTCTTAGAGAAAGAGTTTCCCTTGCAGGAAAATAGTGAGAGTAAAGTTAAATTTGAGGAGGTTCAAGAGACTCAATAGACACAGAAGAGACTCCTAGTCAAGAACCACAACCGATTACTCATAATGATGAGTTATCGGCTGAACCTATGGAGACACTACCTCTTCGTAGATCTAGTAGGACACATAAGATTCTTGAGAGATATGAATTTCTTATAAGTGGATCGAATGACGTGTTGCTCATTGAACATGAGGAACATACTGATTATGAAGAAGTTTTGAAAAGTTCAGAAAGGGACAAGTGGCCAATAGTCATGAAGTCGAAAATGGATTTCATGTATGAAAACCAAGTTTAAAACTTCGTAGACCCTCCTGAAGTCATCACACCTATTGGATGCAAGTGGGTTTTCAAAAAGAAAACAGATATGAATGGTAATCTAATTACCTACGAAGTGAGATTAATGGTGAAATGTTATCGTCAAAAATAAGGTGTTGACTATGATGAAACCTTCTCATCAATAGCTATGCTTAAATCCATTAGAATACTCCTGGCCATAGCAACTCATCATGATTAATATGATAGATGGATGTGAAAATGACTTTCCTCAATGGAAATCTATTTAAGGATGTGTATATGATACAACTCGAGGGTTTCACATCTGTTGATAAAAATAAAGTATGCAAGCTTCAACGATCCATTTATGGATTAAAGCAAGCATCCAAGAGTTGGAATATCCGTTTTGATGAGGCAATCAAAGAGTTTGATTTCTCACAAAATCCTGATGAACTTTGTGTGTACAAGAAGGTTAGTCGGAGTGTGGTCGTATTTCTAGTGCTATATGTCGATGATATATTACTTATAGGAAATGATGTGTTTGTTCTATAGTCAGTTAAGGTTTGGTTGTCCAAAATATTCTCCATGAATGACATGGGAAAAGTAACTTATATCCTCGGGATTAAGATCTGTAGAGATAGATCAAAACGGTTGCTTGGTCTTTTGCAGTATACATATATAGACAAAGTGCTAAAGCGGTTTAGCATGGATGAATCCAAGAAAGGTTTTATACCCATGCGACATGGGATTCGCCTTTCAAAGTCTATATGCCCACACACATAATACAATAGGATTTGCATGAGTAAGATTAGAGGTGCAAACGAATCGAATCGAGTTGAATAATATGAAAATATTGATATTTGAGTTCGAGCTCGAAAATATATATGATATTCAAAGATAAATTCAAAGATCGAAAATACAAATAATTTGGGCTAAAGCTCGATTCGAACTAAAATTTGAGCTCAAGCTCGATTCGAATTGTTCAAACCTTGATTCAAGTATATTCGAACTATAATTTGAAATGACTTAAATTCAAATTCAATTCGAATTATTCGAACCTTAATTTGAATATATTGAAGTTAAAATTGTGTAAAAATAATTAGAATTCAATTCGAGTTCGGCTTGCGAGTGGTTCGTGAATCAAACAAAATAGTATGGGTTTGAATTCGGCTCGAAAAAATTATCAAACATGTTCGAGTTCGGCTCAAATTCGATAATTTTGAATACGAATCAAATATTTTTTGAGCCAGCTCGTGAACTAGCTCGATTCGTTTGTACCTCTAAGTAAGATACCCTATGCGTCAACGATAAGATCTATCATGTATGTTATGTTATGTATGAGGCCCGATGTATCATACACTCTAAGTATCACGAGCAGATACTAGTCAGATCCAGGCATGGATCATTGGGTGCCTGTTAAGGTAATCCTTAAGTACTTGAGAAGAACTAAGGATGTGTTCTTATTATATGAAGATGATAATTTGGTTATACGCCGGTATACTGATGTCAGCTTTCAGACAAACAATGATGACTCCAAGTCCTAGTCTGGATACATATTCACATTGAATGGAGGTGCAATAAGTTAGAAGAGTTCCAAGAAAGACACCATTGTTGATTCTACAATAGAGGTAGAATACATTGCGGCTTCTGAAGCACAAAGGAAAAGGTTTGGATCAAGAAGTTCATCTCTGAACTTGGAGTGGTTCTGACCATTGTTGAAGCATTTCTAGTTTACTGCAACAACACTAGAGCCATCGCGGAGGCTAAGGAACCCAGGTCTCACCAATGATCCAAACATGTGCTTCAGCGTTATCATTTGATCAGAGAGATCATTAGTAGGAAGTAAATATATTTCGAGAAGATTCCCATCGAAAGGAACCTAGCGGATCATTTGACAAAGACTCTATCACAAAGTAAGTTTGAGAGTCACGTCTAGACCTATGGTATTAGATACCATGGCGATTGACATTAGGCCAAGTGGGAGTATGTTATATTTGAGAGATGTCACAAGGCAATCGCCTTATGGTATATACTATTTATTAGATAAATAAATATTTACTATTTGAATGTATATTCTTAATGTATATGATTGGATCTTAAACTCATTTACTAAATATCCGCAATATGATTCATAGCATGAGAGAACTTGTGATTGGATCACAACTAGTAAGCATCTCTACATGTATAATTATGAATGTATTGAAATCTTCCCTAGTCAACGAATTGATATATTCGAACATCATCAATTCTGTAAGACTAGCATGAGTTATACTCCTTGGTCTAACCAAACAGTCGTTACTCACTGGATGGAGATATTGGGATGTCAAGAGTTAAACGTAGATGCTAGTTATGGTAACTAATTCATTGGACTGACCTGTTTTAAGACTTCATATGATTCTCTACATATATATATATGTCTGTGAAGTTCTTATTGCAGCTCGAGTGCAAGTTTCCTTTGACTTGAGGTATTCAAGTCACTTTAATCATGAAGGCTTATGCTTTGACATCTTAAGCAAAACATCTCCTTGGATATGTGAACCCGAGATGATTGTGTATAAGTCGAAGTATCCGAAGGTGTTTGGATAGCCTACAGAGGATTCACATCTCCTTGCGAGGAGACGTATACCCTATGACCACTTGTTAGATTGTTACTCAAAGTCTTTGGCCAAAGCATCACATGTTAAGAGTATTGGACTCTTAGATACATGCACGAGTAATTAGAATCCACAGGACAAGTAAATATGACTTAGGCTAGAAGTGACATAGTCAGCCTAGTGGGGACATACACAATAGACTATATCCTGAACTAAGTGGGTATAAGACGAGTGAAAGGAATGAGACATAACTGACTATAGCTGCTGAAAGGGTTCAGAACTAGTTATGGGATCAACTATAATTTTTCGATTAATTGGGGATCATGATGTACTACTAGGTGTCACTCATGATTGATCCATAATTAAATAGTTAATTATGGACAGCCAAGATAAATCAAAAATTATTGGGTCACACGCACTACGAGTATCTAAAAGACATAAAATAAGTTTGAGAATTCAATTATCAGATCAAGAGATATAATGTTTGGTTGGACCAAATAAAAGATAAATATGGAATATATTTTGTTAGAATGGAAGCGTGGATGAGTCACATCTCTTATAGAAGAGTTAGACCCTATTTGGTTTAGTCATGAACCAACTTGTTTAGTTGTGAGCCAAATCAAGAGGTTAATGTGCTAAAATTTGGTTAAGACATATTGGGTTTGAATTGAGCTTTATCATCATATAAAAGATATATGTATATGTATATATATATATATATAGAAGAATATAGATAATTATTGAATTCTTTCTCCTCCCTCTCCTCCTCTCTTTGGCCGACCATACCCCAAAAGGATTCTTCCTTTTTTGTTGCCGAAAACCATAAGGAAGAAGACTCTGTAAGTACCCCAAGGTGGTTTTGATGTGATCAACCAAGGTAGGTTTGGTCTTGTGTGATTTAATCCTTATGTCTAAGTGTGCAGGAACTTAGAAACACAAGAAGTCGAGCGGAAGATGCAACAGACGAGAAGGATGGCACGGGAAGCGAGTCGACGGGTTCGGTGCATCCAAGGGATGAGAAGCTGCGGAAGAATACACTGGTGGAGCGAGAAGGACGCTGTCTGAGGGATGCGAGGCGAGAAGGACGCATTCCAAGGGATAAGAAGCCAGGGAGGAAGCCTGCTCGGCGCTGGAGGCATCCCCAACGCTCGGAGGTGCCTCACCCATCCAGACAGTGAAGGCGCCCCCAATGCTCGGAGGTGCCTCACCCGCCTTAGAACAGAGGCGCCCCCGTTGCTTGGAGGCGCCCCCGTTGCTTGGAGGCGCCTCAACCGCTGAAAACTCATTACAGCAGATAAGATCTGGAAGCCATGTCAAGACAACCGAGGTGCCCCCAACGCTTGGCAGCGCCCCCAGCACTACCAGATCAGCAATGGATTAGTTTCGATCCATTGGAGGTGCCCCCAATCAATGGAGGTGCCCCCATAACTGTCACGTCAGCAAAACGGTCACCTCGACTATTTTGCTATAAATAGAGGTTGTTCCCTCTAGTTTTGAATAACACATTATATTCTTTCAACTTATTTTATTATTTTCTAAGTCTACGCTTTCAAAGTCTGTAAGAGGCTACTCCGCCTTCAACGAAGGAGATTCTTAGTGCTTTTCATTGCATTAGATTAACAACCAACTAGGTTGTAACCAAGTAAATCTGTGAGCTTCTTTTCTTTCATGTTATTTGTTTTATTTTATTAACTAGTGTGTGTCCTTGCTTAAGTAAGAAGCAAGAGAAAAGATTTAATTTTATTTGCAGGGTTATTCACCACCCTTTAGCCGGCCAACCCGATCCTACAATTGGTATCAGAGCTCAACCACTTTGGAAGAACTAATCGTCAACTGAAGCAACAAGAAAAGAGCCGGATCAAGCATTCACCCACCTAAGTTCGAGGGGGAGTTCGCGATATGGAAACGTCGAATGGAGGTATTTTTCAAAACCGACTTTGATATTCTAGTTACTATTAAATATGATTTTGAAGCTTCCAAAGATGAGAACGGAGAAGAAAATGAAGAATACCTTTGGAACAAGAAGCAACAAACTGATTTTGTGGCCAACGGAAAAATAGAGTTACATCTGCTAAGTGTACTACCACCTCAAGAAGTCAACCGGATTGACACTTACAAATTAGCAAAGGAACTCTGGGAGAAGTTCCTGGAGCTTCACGAAGGAACCTCGCAGGCCAAGCTAGCAAGACGAGACCTACTCTGGAATCAACTAACGAATCTCCGAATAGAAAAGGGAGAAAAAGTGACTCAACTGCATGCAAAACTCAAGGAGCTAATAACTGGACTCACCAACCTTAGAGAATCGGTAACGAATCAGGATTCGCTAAGATATGCATTAAATGCATTTTCGAGAACCCGAAATGGACATTAATAGTATATTCCTACTATATCTCCAAGGACCTCGAGGTAAGTAGTTTAGAAAATATATTTTCTACTTTAGAATTACATGAATCTAGAATTACAGGTTTAAGAAAAGAAAAGGAACCGGACCAGAATCTAGCACTGAAAGCCAACAAGATCGAACCAGATTTAGAATCTTCATCTGACGAAGAAGAAGAAGCTTATATGGTAAGGAAATTAAATAGATATTTTAAAATTAATAATTTTAATAAGTCGCAGGCCAAGAAAATTTTTCGAAGAAAGAAAAAGGTAAGATGCTACAACTGCGATGAAGAAGCGCACATCAAGGACAACTACCCCAAATTGAAGAATAAAGAAAAAGAGAAAGGATCTAGAAAAGTCAAGCATCAGAACCTAAAAGCTACGTGGGATGACTCATCATCAAAAGAGTCCGAGATCGAGGAGTACGCCGAACTAGCTCTAATGGCTAACCATCTTTTCGAAGACAACGGAAGCTCATCCAACGAGAGCATCTAGAGCATCGATGAAGGGGGAGCGTCAAATTACAAATCTAACATGGTAAGTGAGGTACGTCTTCTACCTCCCGACCAGTTATATAATGACATAAAAATGATGTCTAGATCTATGTACAAATTAAGGACCAAGTATGTTGCATTAAAAAAGGATAATATTGAATTAAGAATTAAATTAGC